>JAJAGP010001605.1:57637-175879 GCA_025084515.1 Ancistrus triradiatus | reverse complement strand
CTCGTTTCTGTTATCCACCCGTTTTCATTCCCCGCCTGTTCAGTTCGCTGTGTTTGTTTTCTGTTGATTAATAAATCTCCCCTTTACTTTTGAACCTGCGTTCGTCTCCTGCTTCCCCTCCGGCTCACGCCGTTACAGTAGACATGCAGGTACTCCCCGGTTTACAATGGGGATTCGTTCGTGGGCACCCATTTTCTTTTACAGACAGTGACTTAAGACTTAAGATTTCACAGTCAGACCAAGATGCCCTGTCCTCTGTCGCCATAGCATCTGAAAGCGTTAATTAATTAAATGTCTATTGTTACAGCAAGAGGCAATTTGACCAACATACAAATTGGTCTTGTTCTGCTGTTTTAGTGCATCAGTCGCCACAGGGCCATATCTCATTTGGAACATGTTTGCTGATAACTGCTTCAAACAAATGTTTAAATTACGTAATTGTGCACACGAGGTAAACGTTTTTTAAATCATGTACATAACTGAGGTGGCAGGATCCCCCCTTGGTATGAACATGTCTAATTCTGTAGCTCCATATATATTAGTGGCTGTATCTGAATGCCATTTGTATAGCTTGAGTGCATGACATTTGCTGTAACCACAGCCTAAAGCAAAAATCACATTTTGAACCTTTTGCTCTGGGGTGTGCGCTGATTCTTTTACTATCTGTTGCTCAATTCCCAGAAGAGGCAATCAGAAACTCAGCATTGCTTAGAGTCAGCAACATTCCCCATGTCTGAGATCATTACAGGGGAAGAACACCCATTATGACATATTAATATCAGGGCGGTAGTACAGATTCAGGCCACCCATCACCTACAGAACAGCTTGTGCTGCAATGTTTGACTATTGTCCAACAAGAATAACTTCCAGTTTTTTAAAGGAGGGAAGCTCTCAGTTGTAACAGGGTGGTTTTATTCCCAAAAGGGGCAAATCAGAAATTCACTTTCCTTGCATAAAACATTTACAGAAAGGGAAACTGTAATTAATATACATAGCTGTATATCAATATCACCTGGAGAAGACCTTTAATCATTCTTCAAGGCAAGAAAATCAGGCCGTGAAGTCCAATGATGCAAGAAGAGTTCTGCTGTCCAAGGTGCTGAACTGGTAAAAAAAAATCCAGGAGCTCTTGATGTGACAGAATAGATTGTGCTGACCGTGCCACCACTGTACATTTTGTGTGGGATTTGGTAATGCATTTTGAAACTCCCATGACAACAGATCCATTTCTTGCTGTTGTAAGATGGACAGTCACATCATAATTCAAAAATAAATTAGATCAAAAGCTTACATTTTCTGGAATAAGGTAAAATGAGGCTGTTCTGTATGGTCCCTCAGTGGTAGGATTTGCAGAGCCAAATGTCATTCTGCAATGAGAAAGTATTTTGAGATATTGAGAAATCCTAAATTTGGTTATGAATTGCATTAAAAGTGAGCACAGGCTACACCCGCAGGCATTCACGTTAAACCCAACACAGTATCATCCAAATTACAAAGGGACTTATTACACCATGGGTGGTGCTTTGGCTTCATGGTTCGCATGTTTGCCTCTCGGCGTTAGGGCCTCAGGTTTGCATCCCCATCTCAGCAGAGTTTCCCTGTTCTGCTCGCATTTGCATGGGGATTCCTCCCACAGTCCAAAAATATGGCGATTAGGTCGACTGGTCATTCTGAATTGTCCTGGTACAAGCGAGAGCATGAATAAAACTGTTATGTTATGTATGTAATGTTAATGTTCATGAGTCCACCATCAGAAGAACACTGAACAAAAATGGTGTGCATGGCAGAGTTGCAAGGAGAAAGCCACTGCTCTTCAAAAAGAACATTGCTGCTCGTCTGAAGTTTGCTAAAGATCATGTGGACAAGCCAGAAGGCTATTGGAAGAATGTTTTGTGGACGGATGAGACCAAAATAGAACTTTTTGGTTTCAAAGAAAACGTTATGAAAACACTGCATTCCAGCATAAGAACCTTATCCCATCTGTGAAACATGGTGGTGGTAGTATCATGGTTTGAGCCTGTTTTGCTGCATCTGGGCAGGACGGCTTGCCATCATTGATGGAACAATGAATTCTGAGTTATATTAGAGAATTCTAAAGGAAAATATCAGGACATCTATCCATGAACTGAACCTCAAGAGAAGGTGGGTCATGCAGCAAGACAGCGACCCTAAGCACACAAGCCGTTCTACCAAATAATGGTTAAAGAGAATAAGTATTTTCTGGAATGGGGGGGGGGGGGGCCAAGTCAAAGTCCTGACCTTAATCCACGTGAAATTGTGTAAAGGACCTGAGCAAGCACTACTTTATGAAACCACCACTCCCAGATCTGACGCTGTTCGTCGGAGAATGGGCTAAAAGTTCCTCCAAGCCGGTGTGGTGCAAAAGTACGATCAGCAATCTACAGAAACGGTTTAGCTGCAGTTTGCTGCACGGGGGGTCACAACCAGATACTGAAGCAAGTTCACATACTTTTGCCACTCACTAATATGTAATATGATCATTTTTCCTCAATAAATACATGACCAAGTATAATATTTTTGTCTCACTTGTTTAACTGGGTTCTCTTGATCTACTTTTAGGAATTGTGTGAAAATCTGATGATGTTTTAGGTCATATTTATGCAGAAATATAGAAAGTTCTAAAAGGTTCACAAACTTTCAAACACCACTGTATATTTCACAGTAGCATAGGAACACTTGTACATACACATTCATGCAATAATATAATCAGTCAATCTTGTGGCGGCAGAGTAATGCAGAGGATAATGAAGATACGGGCCAGTAGCTTCAGGTAATGTTCACATTAACCATAATAATGGGGAAAACATTTGATCTCAGTGACTTTGATCAGTGCATGATTGTTGGTGTGAGATGGGTTTGAGTGTTTCTATAGCTGCTGATCTGGGATTTTCACAAAGGTTTCTAGACTTTACTCAGAATGGTGCAGTGAAGAAAAAAAATCCAGTGAGCAGCAGTTCTGGAGACAAAAATGACTCAATGGTGAGAGAAGTCCATGGCCTGACGGGTTCAAGCTGACTGAAAGCCCATGGGCTAAAGCAAGTAGGTCCTACCCAATATATTTACATTTATGTTATAGTAGTTTGCAGACACCCTTATCCAGAGCGACTTATAATTGATATTCTTACAATCCAAGCAATTGTGGGTTGAGGGTCTTGCACAAGGACCCAACAGTGGCAGCTTGGCAGAGGTGGTAGTTCCAGTATTAATATAGTATTCACAAAACTGGTGAGTGTAGATCACACTTAACGCTGCAAAGCTATTGGATGGTTACATGGATCTATAAATGTTTTTGCTCTGCGATCTAGACTTGCTCTGCCAGACGATGCGGCTTGCATGGTTCTCCAAATATGTATTATTGATATGAAATCTGGTTTGAGAAACTATTGGATGCTTCTCCATGTTGTTTCAATTTTGCATCTGGTTCTCCATACGAATTAGTTACATGGTTCTCCAAGTGTGTATTCCAGTTATGTGATTACAGCTCGATTTGTTAGATTATTCAATGGCTGTATAGTTTCCAGATGTATATTCTGTTATGAGATCACACCTATCTTGCAAAGCTATTGGGTGTTCATTTGGTTTTCTATTAATTAAGTATCATTACATCCAAATGTGTATTCATGTTACAAGATCGGCAAGAATATTGTCAGGTAAATGGTTCTAAGTGCAAATAAATTTATTCTGCCTCTAACAATGTTCTACATGAAACTTAGCGGTGTTTCACATGAACAAACCAAATAGCCCTTAAAAGTGCTTGCTTGAACTCTAGCGTAGCTTTGTAACGTGTAGCGTTATAATATACACCATGAAAGATAAGACTGCTTCATATATTTTAAAACGACATGTAGGAAGAGACTCGTAACTGTTATGCTAACATTTACCACGCAGCAGTTGGTTATAGTAAGGGAGGCGCGTGGGTGGCGGGAATAATTTTACTCATGCGCGCTGCGAGCGCGCGCTCAGTCAGCCGTTGGTTCTTCAGCTCCTCACTTCAAGTCCGCGTCGGAAAACGACTAAAAGGGATCAAATTGATCATGTTTGGTTATATATTTCGTTTAAACTGAGTTGTTAAAAGAACCTAATCGTAGAGAGAACGCTTTCTGATAGTTTACCACTCCGGAAAGGATGTGCTTTCGAAGAATTTCTGCCATGGAAGCGTCTCTGATACCTCCGCCTCCTAACCGACGGTTCGCCTCGTCTTCGGTGAACTTTTGTGGTGGAAAAACTCAAACGTTTCAGGTCCTTTCGTCCCAAAACGACATTCCGGAGTCATTTATAAGAAATAAACAATGAGTGTGAACTCGTGGTGCTCTCTGAGGTAAGGGTAGCTCATTCAGCCCCGAGTTCACCATGATAACGTGCTTTTCTGGACACAGTAACTCCAGCGCTGGTCATGAAGGGCTCGGCGGCGCCACTGTGCTCCTGGCCGCCCTGATGATGACCCTGGTAGTCGTGGTGGTCGTGGGAAATGCCCTGGTCATCCTCGCGTTCGTCGTGGACAAGAGTCTGAGAAATCAGAGCAACTATTTCTTCCTTAATTTGGCTATATCAGACTTTCTGGTCGGTAAGTTATGCTGCCGTTCGGAGTTGCACGCTGTCGCGCGATGGAATGCGTCTTTGTCGCTGTGGTCATGTTTTTGTACTGTACTACTCTATATTTCGGCTCTAATACGTTATTACAAAGCAGTATTAGAAGGATTTGCAGAGAGACTTCTATGATCTTTGGGGAAAAGATTCCAGCTATCACCCTGAAGTGAGGTTCAGTGTTAACACTGACTGAAATCTAACAGAAATCCTTCATAGATATGCCATGATGGATCGCTAAAAACCTTTAAATCTCTTAGAATGTTGTTCTTCTGCCTTACCAGTGTTATGAACAATCCAAAGTCAACATGCACACCGAGCTTAGGAGCAGAACAAAATGGAAACGTTCTCCTCCAGATATAGTGACTTTGGTATTAAGCTCATGATGTACAGTGCTGTAGTACTTGACTATTTTAGAAAAAAGACTCGTGCACCATGTTAGCTTGGAGTATATAGTGAATCTGAGTCTTGATATGGCCATGTAGTGGTAGTACCAAATTATTTAAAGGAATTCAACAGCACTTTTCAAGCCCAAGTGCATGGATGATCATTTTGACAGATTCCAGCACTGAGAAAAGCATAGAGCCCCACTTGAAACGTGAGCCATGGTCACACAAAAAGATTTTGTCTGCAAAATTTGGTGCGCTAAATCACATTCATTTCCGTTGGGCTTTCTCAGTGTAGTTGTTTCCCAAATGTTCAGTTTTCATCATCGACTAATAAACTAAACTGTGCTGATCTCTGAAGGGATTTGTGCAAGCCTCTGTCCCTTATTGTTCTCTGTGCCATGCTCTGGGATCAGAAAAAATTGGGAGCAAACGCAAACATTTTTTGTTTCATGGTTTTGCGTCACCAGCCAGTGCTGCCTATACATTTCAGAAACAAAGAGCTCTGTAATGTGGGGGCATGCCTGTTGGTGTCATATGTCATATATTACCGACACAGACCCCACCCCAAGGATCACTGGAGTCTTAGTCACCTCTGACGAGGCGGAACATCACAGACACCATCTGTGGACAAGTGCAAACCAAACCATTGAAGGTGCCAACCGACTACAGCTGGGCTTATGCAGTGCCAGTGCACTGAGAGAGGTGGACTGGACGGTGACAGTGTCCCGAGAGAGCAGGACTTAACATGCCAGTAGGGTTGGGTATCGAAACCCTGTTCTGATTCGGAGCTCATTCCAAAATTCCAAGAACCGGGTACCTGTTAAAAAAATAGAATTTTGATTCATACTAAATCATTTTATGTGTCAAAAACACGGCCATGATAAGTGCAAAATTGCATCCCAGGACTGGTGCATCATGTAATCATGTTTTGGCTCTACTTTGAGAGAAAACAAAAGGCTTTTAAATGAAATATGTGTGGAATGTTAATCTGTTGTAAAGGAGGTTTCCTCCAACATGGCAAAACATCTAAAGCACCAGCATGTTACTGAGCTTCAGCAGTGTACCTGGTTCGACCGACCCATCTCCCCTAGCTCAAATGATGCATTAGAGAGGGAGAGTCTAAAACACTTAACGTGAACAAAGCGTAACGTGGTTTAATGTACTACAACAATGACCTATGAAAACCGAACTTCTTTCAGTTATTACTGATCATAAGTAATGTTTACTGCTAAAATGACGAACCTGTGATCCAAAAGGAAAGTAATTACATTTTTACGTTAAACACTTTTCTTGCCATTAAAACCCATTATGAGTAAAAAACGTAACATAAAAATGATTATTTTTTGGACAATGTTCATCATTTCAGCAGTAGAGATTACTTTTGACGGAGAGAGGAGTTTGCTGTTCCTAAGTCAGTTTTAGTACATTAAGCCACATTAAGCTTTTCACTTATAAAAGGTTTAAAAGGGAACAAAAAAGTTGGACGTAAAAATGATTACTTTTGAAGTTTAAATACAATGGGGTAAAAAAGTATTTAGTCAGCCACTGATTGTGCAAGTTCTCCTATTTAGAAAGATGAGAGAGGTCTGTAATTTTCATCATAGGTACACTTCAACTATGAGAGACAAAATGAGACAAAAAAATCCAGGAAATCACATTGTAGGATTTTTAAAGAATTTAATTGTAAATCATGTTGGAAAATAAGTATTTGGTCACCCACAAACAAGCAAGATTTCTGGCTCTCACAGACCTATAACAACTTCTTTAAGAAGCTCTTCTGTCCTCCACTCGTTACCTGTATTAATGGTACTTGTTTGACCTCGTTATCTGTATAAAAGACACCTGTCCACATCCTCAAACAGTCAGACTCCAAACTCAAGACCAAAGAGCTGTCGGAGGACACCAGGACAAAAATTGTAGACCTGCAGCAGGCTGGGAAGAGTGAATCTACAATAGGCAAGCAGGTTGGTGTGAATAAATCAACTGTGGGAGCAATTGTAAGGAAATGGAAGACGTACAAGACCACTGATAATCTCTGTCGATCTGGAACCCCATGATCTCATCCCGTGGGGTCAAAATGATCATGAGAACGGTGAGCAAAATTCCCAGAACTACACAGAGGGACCTGATGAATGACCTGCAGAGAGCTGGGAGCAATGTAACAAAGGCTACCATCAGTAACACACTACGCCCAGAGGGACTCAGATCCTGCAGTGCCAGGCGTGCCCCCCTGCTTAAGCCAGTACATGTCCAGGCCCATCTGAAGTTTGCCAGAGAGCATATGGATGATCCAGAAGAGGATTGGGAGAATATCATGTGGTCAAATGAAACCAAAATAGAACTTTTTGGTAAAAACTCGACTGGAGGAAAAAGGATGCTGAGTTGCATCCCAAGAACACCATATCTACTGTGAAACATAGGAGTGGAAACATCATGCTTTGGGGCTGTTTTTCTGTAGAGGGGACAGGACGACTGACCCTGTTAAGGGAAGAATGAACGGGGCCATGTATCGTGAGATTTTGAGCCAAAACCTCCTTCCATCAGTGAGAGCATTGAAGATGGAATGTGGCTGGGTCTTCCAGCATGACAATAATCCCAAACACACCGCTCGGGCAACGAAGGAGTGGCTCCGTAAAAAGTATTTCAAGGTCCTGGAGTGGCCTAGCCAGTCTCCAGACCTCAGCCCCATAGAACATGTGTGGAGGGAGTTGAAAGTCCGTGTTGCCCCAAAACATCACTGCTCTAGAGGAGATGTGCATGGAGGAATGGGCCAAAATACCAGCTACAGTGTGTGCCAACCTGATGAAGACTTACAGGAAACGTTTGACCTCTGTCATTGCCAACAAAGGTTATGTTACAAAGTACTGAGTTGAACTTTTGTTATTGACCAAATACTTATTTTCCACCATAATTTGCAATTAAATTCTTTAAAAATCCTACAGTGGATTTTTTTTCTCATTTTGTCTCCCATAGTTGAAGTGTACCTATGATGAAAATTACAGGCCTCTCGCATCCTTCTAAGTAGGAGAACTTGCACAATCAGTGGCTGACTAAATACTTTTTTGCCCCACTGTATAAAAAAGATATTCTTTATACCTAAACATTTGGCACATTTTTTCACCATTTTGAAATCAATAAGGACCAGATTTGATAAGCAGAATCGGAATTGATGAAATGCAAACTATACCCAATCCTACGTGCCAGTGACCTGAGAGAGCTTAACAGTGCCAGAATACCAAGAGAGCTGGACTTGGGTTGCTGGGGGGCCACAACCTGGACCTGACAACAGTGCTAGGAACAGAAACACAACTCCATAACTGGAATATGGACCAGAGTGGCTCAGAAGACAGAGTACTGGTTCCCAATGCTGATTCACCTTGGTGTATATGAGGTGTGGTCTGTCTGGTGCATATATTGACTGTTACAGGGACTGCAATTGTGGCTCAGCTAATCAAATTGTAGAAACAAAACTCCTTTTTACAAAGTCTTTTTTATCACCTGTCAGCATCCGCTCCCTGTGATGGTCATCCCTTTGACAGCTAGGGCAGACGTTTTCCATGTGCCATTTTATAAATAGAAATTTTCAGCCAAAGGCTGAAGCTATAGATTAGTTTCTCCACCTCTCCGGCGGTTTGTTGACAGCCAGCAGGTTGATGCTCATTTCTTCTTCTCTGCGAAAGGACAACTCATTTTAAGTTGCCCATAATTACATGGCTGTTGTCGTACTTGTCACTTCTGCATCATTGCCTCCCACACAGATGCCTAAGTGTGTTGTCAGAAGGCTAAAGATTCTGCCTTGTTTGAATTGTTAGGTTAATGCTCCATGCATATCAACAGCTGTAAGCTGAGGGCAAGAGAACTAACACTGCTTTGTTCTGCACACAAGCACAGTGAGTGGTTTGGCTATGTCCCTAAATTCTTTCTTCTCTCCTCACTGATATTTCTAAAGAACTAGATTTAATGACTGAAGATCGTCAGTAACTGATCTAACACAAATAAGACCTGTATTAGGTTTCAGTTTATCTTTAGTCATTTGCCAAATTTCATACAATTGATGCAGTTTTAAAACCTACAAAGCACTGGCACCTTGACAGTTCTGGACCTTGAACCCTGTATCTTCTGGTCTGTCCAGTAGCTTAACCATTACGCTACCACAGTCCCATAAATCATACCCGTAAGTGGACCAGAGTGGTTCAACACTGAACCAGAACCTTTGGTTTGGCTCTGGATGTTCTGCCTTGCCAGATGCTCCTGAGTCTCAGCGCTACTCTGGGTGGGGGCTAGGTCGGTCATATCACATGAAATCAAGCAAAAACTGGATGCTAAGACGACACTTGAGTGTTTTTTGTACCATCATTGTCAATCAGTGCTCTTGAGCAAGAATGTTAGAAAGAATGAAAGCCGGTCATTCATTTATTTTGTAGACTTGCAGGCACCCTCAGCCCTCTGAGCAAAACCTCCTACATTTGGAGACTCACTGGTATTAGGAGTCCAAACATGTTCCCAGTAATAGCTTTCATTTCTTTTGGAGGTGCTGCGAAGTAGCTGATTCACATAAAGAAATATGCCAAAATACAAATTAGAGTTTACAAAAGCCCTATTCGGATTGGATTAGTCTGTCAGAAAGACATTTGTGATTGATATTGTATTTGTCTCAGTGACAAAACTCTTGCAGACTGGTAATACAGTTCCTGCTGGACAACTCGTGTGTTGTGTTTGGGCTTGGGCAAATTTCTGTAATCGTTTATTGTGGTTAAAAAAATCCTGATTTTTTTCTCTGTGCTGTTTCATCCGGCTGATCTTCTGTGTTGTTCCTAATTCTGTCTATGGATGCATTTTTTGGCTTCCGTCCAACTAAAGTCTCAGTCGTTTCAATCACTTATCAGTTCCTCGTGTTTTCAGGGATATCTGATGCGTTTTCTTGTGAAAGTACTCTTTATATTGACATTACAGTAGCCTGTCTAAGTTAATGTCCGATCAACGGCCATTTCGGTCGGTGACCTGTTTCACAGAAGGTAATGCAGTCGATAATAGGCGCATACCTGTATGTAAATATAGAGTAATGCTATATACATGTAGATGCCATTAAAATCGACCCTTCAATCAGCCGACGCTATCTGGCTTTTCATATTTTTTCTTTTTCATGGCTCCCCAAGTGATGTGAGAATGGAGTTCTCCTGAGATCCAGTTCAGTTCAGTTAAATAGTGCAGTGACCTCGATTTGTAGAATTTGAGTGATTTTGATTGACTTTCATTCGCTTGTTAGAAGATATATAAAAAAAAAGCAGCAGATTTCTTTTATTTCAGTGTGAGGTGATATCTGCCTGTTATAGAGCTATACATCCAACCAGAACCAAAATTGATCAAAGTAATGCGTATTCCCAGGGGGAAAACCAAAGATGTGGTAGAGCCAGACAGAAATAAAATCTAGTACCAACTGTAATAGATGAAATTACCCCAGGACCCCATGCCATTTTATTCTCACCTGGTTAGGCTACATCAGAGGAGTGGGGATGTGAGGTCTGGTTATCACCTGCAGACATCTACTAAGAGATGAAAAATGTCATGGGAAGCAGAGTCTTTTCCTCAGTCCCAGAAATCTCAACCCTCCCTAATAAGATTGAAATTTTGTGAAGAGAGGTGAATGCTTGCTTACACTCCGGGGTATGGGCCTTAATGAGTTTTTTTTGTGTTAAGTTGTGAAAGGCAGCTCTCAGATCAACAAGCTGTCCTACTAATTTTGTCTTCAGTGGAAGCAATTGCAGGGAGCCGTTTTTTCCTTTCTTCTCCACACGATGTGTTTGATTGCAGAGCTGACAAAGAGGCTTTGTGGTGGAATCACAGCGCTCCAAAGAATGGCTTCGGCTCAGTAGTGTCTCATTTGAAAATCCATCTTCTGACTTGTGTTTAATAGACCTTCTCCACACCATGTGTGAGAATGACGTGTTGAAATGCTCACTCTCACTCGTTCACGTACACTAGCGCTCCACTTTCTCCACTCATTGTGTTCTGTAACGGCACGCTTCCTTTGTGTTCAGGGGCCTTCTGTATCCCCGTCTACATGCCGTACATCCTGACAGGCCGATGGATGCTGGGCCGTGGCCTCTGCAAGCTGTGGCTAGTGATGGACTATCTGCTGTGCACCGCCTCAGTCTTCAACATTGTCCTCATCAGCTACGACCGCTTCCTGTCTGTCACCAGAGCTGTACGTCACACTTCTGAACACACATACACACGTTATGCTGATATTACAACTAGACGTCCAGTGGTACACTTGTCTCATCTTTATATTGTCAACATAATGTTAGAGATGCACAGAAAATTCTCATATGCAAAATTATACTTGTGGTTTTTGACCAATAGAGGAAAACATAAAATGGGTCGTCATTAGATCTTCCAGCAGGAGGATGATCCAAATCAGAAAATTAAACTTCTGCCATGGACTGGGGTGGCTCAGAGGGTAAGGTACTGGACTGTGGATCAGAAGGTCCAAGGTTCAAATCTGATATCTGCCAAACACTGAGCAAGACCCTTAACCCAGAATTGCTTGGACTGTAGTATCATTTGCAAGTTGCTCTGGGTAAGAGTGTCTACTAAATGCTGTAAATGTAAATGGCCATCTCGATCCCCTGATCTAAACTTCATAGAAAAGCTGTGGGATGAGCTAAACAGGAGGAAATGTAAAGAGGAACGAGTTCAAATTCTCCAAACGTATAAGATAACATGTGAAGAAGAAGTGCTGTTTTGTTGGAAAAGGGAGGCTGTACAAAGTACTACATGTAGGGGTGTTAATAACTGCATTTGGTTCTCTTAAAAATAATTATTTCTTCATGAGGGCTTTTTCCTCAGTCTAACTTACTTCAATTAGAGCTTGGATTTTAAGCTACTTCACCAAAAGGTCAGTTTCTTATAACTCTTTTATTAATCTTTACCTGGGGTGCCAATAATTGTGGCGAGGCCAGTATGAGGGAGAGCAACTCAGTCCTTGCAAAGCAAAACGCAGACATTTTTAGGTACATTTTGTCCTTTGTCAGACAGGATTCTGTGACCTGATGCTGTCTGAGATGGGCTATTTTCTGGCATCATTAAATTCTTCTCAGTAATTTCCACAAATTTGCACTTCATGTCTTGATGTGATTTATGAAAAACATAAATACGCATGCTTCTGGCCATTGTACAGCTCTGGTGGTGATTCAGTCTGAAATGCCAACTCAATCAAAACTACACAAAGCACCATATAATGCAGGATGTACACTGTTCTCATTTGGCAAAACAGCACTTCAGATGCAGATACTCAGCCAGCGCTTGCAGTGTGAGCAAAATGATCTGATTTCATTCCAAGCTTTCATTTGACTGTTGTTGCTTTGAACTGAAATCGGTCAGCAAGTACGGCTGGTCCAAATAAAACACTCACTCAGGCAGTTATGACACACGGCACATCACGGTAACTAGCCTGTCGCCTCTCACCGACCTTTCCGTCTTGCTTATGCTTGTTGTCGGAGCACGGACGCCGATGCTAACCTCGAGGCTAAAAGTCAGAGCTGAGAGAGAAACAGAGAAGTTGAAGGTTTCATCAAGAAGTGATGCGTCTGCACGGATCATAGTTTTGTCTTTCCTAAATCTCATTATAACGAGGAGATAAGTGGTCCCTTATGTAACGTTCTTTAAGATCAAGTTTGGATCATGCCAAAAATAAGCACACAGAAAGCCATGGGAGTGAAGAAATGCACAGAGAATGCCGGTTAGGGAATAACGAGTGTCCAGAACAGGAAATAACATGTCATAGTCGCCTGGTTATTTTATGATTAATGACCCAAATATCAGTTTAGTGTAAGAGACGAATTATGAGAAATTATGATTCACTGCAAAGTGATTTTTTTGTAATGAGGAAATGTATTGTGTCCTCACAGAAACAGTTTTTGGTTTATGGATAAGGACAGATAAAAGGAGGCTTTTACATTACACTACCCTACCCTTCTACATCCACCAAGGTTGAAGCTAAAACCCTGGATCAGGATCTTATTTTACTGCTCAAATCTGATTTTTCATGGGTTGTTCACATTATCTTTTTAACGTGGCCTGTATCCAACACTAGTCCAAACAGGTCATACTCTTGAACTAATCCATGTGTGCAGAACAACATCAAGCTCTGCAGAGAGGATGTTCTGTTGTGACATGGCAACATAGGAAAGTGACCAAAATTGTGATTGTTCAGCCTGCGTCACATATGAAGCAAAAAGCAAAAAACAAACAAACAGCGGAACTACTCACGGTGCGAACGTATGTCTCATAAATTATGTGTTCATACATAACACCTAGAATCCTGGAAAGAAAGGTTCTTCAGTATATTCGTGACATGTTTTAGTCAAGTCAAGTTTTATTTCTATAGCGCTTTTTACAGTGGAGCGTTGTCTCAAAGCAGCTTTTCAATTTTAGATGATCTTCTAATATCTAAGGCCAATCCCAAACTGAGCAAACCTAGGGCGGCAGTGGCAAGGAAAAAACTCTCCAAACATTATAAGGAAGACCTCGACCTCCTTGGGTGGCTTAGATGATAAATGTAAGAATTAAACTTATTTATATAGTCAAATAAGTCTGTAGTAAGAGTTCAGTAGAGTAAAATAACAAAAAATATGCACATAAGCAAAGTTACTTTAGGATCTCGAGTCCTCGGAGGGAAAGTCCTTGGCGGCACGTCGTCCCCAGCCAACCGGAGGAGGGCCCGGCCATGGTGGGGATGGAGCTGATGCGGAGTAACATCTCAATGGGGGCTGGAACTGGTACCAGAACACAAGGGACTGAAAGGAGGACTGAAAGGATCCAGCACCCGATAGCACAGGAGAAAGGCTGAGGGTCTGGTGCGTGAAGGACCATGGGGTGGGTTACGGGGTTGAGCCTTGATGAGGGCTTCTGAGTTACAGAGTTCACTCGGGAATGAGGTCTATGGCATGTGAAACAGACCAGGACTGCCCCGTCACAAGTCTCAGTCTCAAATCTGTTTTCCCTGGTCAGGGTCACGGTCTTGTCACAAGTACTTAATAAAATATTTGACAGACATTTTGCTCGCAAGCAAGTGATGGGAACGATCACAATCGACCAGCTGTTATTAATTTCAGTTCTTCAGGAAAATATTCCCACAAACTATTAATACATGAATCTAAATTTTTCTTATAAAGCTCCATGGAGTGTTAGTTGTGCAGACTTAGGATAAAGTACACTATAAAGACAAGACCTGCTTAACTCTGGCAACACAGGGTGTGCTGTTACTCATAATATAAGCAGAATTATATAAACAACGTCTTATGAAGGTATGCACATAAATGAAGAAACTTGACTTGTTGAATGTAAATGTTCTTAAAAAGGCAAGCGAGTAAAAGGTGACTGTGGTTGTTTGAAGTTTACGACAATACACGTAGCACCTTATGAATATCATCTTCAGGCTCCTTTTATTCACTTTGAATGCAAAGTCCATGAAACCCAACTGAACTGCCTCGTTCTGAATGTACCCCAATAGACTGCCGTGCAGCTCGTCTGAAGCAGTATGGGATGCATAGCTGATAATTTCCTGTCAGCCGCAAAACCTTACGCTGCTTAGACGGAAGAGAAGCCCAGCTGTGACTCAGTAAAGTAATGCAAGGCAGTCTTTTAAAGGAGCATTCAGATTTCAATAGCTTGAATGATTCCTTGCTATCAGAACAGTTTGAAAAAAATTCAGCCCATATTCAGAAAGCTTTCTGTAATCACAAAATGAGCAAAGAACCACCTGAGACGTCCTAGTTGCGAAACGTACGCTGATATTTCCACCATCTGTCACGATCAGAGTTCAGAGGGTTTATCCAGCGATGTAAAGTGATATATTGAGCATGAACCTGGTCCTACAAACCAATATCTTCAACTGTACAATTCAAAGATTTAGTCTTGGATAGCATTGTTTGTGTTATCATGGGATATGAAAATGTCCCCGAGTTTGGAAAAAGCAACGACACACTGGGGATCTGAAATCCCGAGATAGACTCTACATTAAAGGATCAGTTCAGCCAAAAATATTTACACACACTTCAGTTACTCTACTCTAAATGTAGCTGGTGAGCCAAGACATGTTTCACATGGGGACAAGCAGCTGAAGCATGTAGCCTCCAATTATGCATCATGCAAATGAGATCCCTAAGCGCATCATTTGCCTAAGTAATCCAACATATACATAAATAACTACAAAATCAGTAAGTAAGTTAATTTGCTCTACAAAACTACATACGATTTGTTACATAAGTGATAAACAAATATACCAAAAATATCTGGGTTATTGTACAATTTATAATTGTGAGAGTTGAAGTCAATTAAAACTCTCAGTAGAGATGCACCGAAAATTCTTGGCCACAATCAGCTTCAGTTTTGTTTAGAAAGTGAAAAAGATAGACATTTTTATCATTTTTGCCCAAAAATAGACCTAATATCAAGCGTAAAACAATCAAAAACTTGTTAATGATAATACAGACTGGGTAGTGATTTTAAATACTGTTTATTTCCTGTGCTCTTAAGAGCAAATCTGGTCAGCAAAAAACTGGCTAGAGGGCGGTGTGGAGCACAGAGTGTAAGAACAAAAAGTGCTTTATTAAAGAACGCAAAAACTAACAAACAACAAGAGGTACTTAAATCTGAAATTAACACAACCTGCCAAACAAAGAACAAAGTAGAACAAACTGAGCTTTCGGAACAAAGGCTTGAACTCGGCCTGCAAACAAACTGAAATCGCATAGCTCCACCTGACAGCTTTAGGCAAGATGTTTAAATAGCAGATGATGTGATTAAGGAAATGTGGGGCAGGTGAGAGCAATCAGTATGTCAGCGATTGGGATCGCTGGTCATCCAGGGGTGAGGCGGGAGTATGTGAGAAGTCTGTGAAGGAATTCAGAGGCAGGAAGCCTAAATAATAATTTCGCAATTTCCAGAAACATTAAATAAGCAATCTGTAATCACTGTTCATGTGAGGTCAGGGACACCAAGGAGGGTCTGGAGAATAACCAAAATTCACTTCAGGTTGCACACCCCAGCCAGGATTTGAATCTCAGGAACTTCTAATAAATTATTTGGTTATGACATTGTTATGGTTAGCGCATTTTAGTGCAAGCGAGCCCTCCTTTTAAGGCTGGAAACCCAACACTAGGCAGGATAAAGATCAAACACAGGTTTATTTAGCAAACTCAGTACGAGAAGGCAAGAAAAGGGTTCGGTTTCAGTTTTTGGTTTCACTCTGTGTGGCTGATCTTAGATTTGGTTTGCCCAAGAATATTTATTTTGACAGCTCACTCGCTTTTTTGACATGCAGACCTGTGGATCAACTAAAGAATGTTGAAATGTGTTTTTACATAAAAGTGAAATTATACACAATTTGTAGTACTCCTTATTTTACTGATCATTGACAGGTTTTCTACTGAGGTATTAATTTAGCCAGAGCAACGCTGGAGGTCAGAACCTACTGCTGAGTTAGTTATTGCCTGCGTGCGCCTGTGATTAATGAGCAGATGAATATTAAAGTCAGGTGGTTAGATTAGGTCTGGAATTATTTATTGCTGGGCAAGTGGGGTTAACATATATCATTGCTTTCATGTGACATTTTCAGTTAAAAAAAGTTTTAGAAACTTCTGGAATAACGTAGATGACTCTGACACATGGCCTGATCATCATGTAAGTCCTAATAATTACAAATTATAAAAAATCTAGACTAATACCACACTGCCTCTGGCACTTTATTTAGTTCATTGATGGATAATTCACAATGCAGTCTTCAATTTTCTCTGTTATGCGATACGAGATTGTCAGGAGTTTGTGTATTTCTTGAAGATTGATCTATGGTAGATGATGAAACAAGACCAGGTCCTATGCACTGTGCAGGTCATGCAAGGGAATGGTCTAAAGTCTGTCCTCCCCGTTGTGCAATTATCAGCAACTACAGTGGTGCTTGAAAGGTTGTGAAAATTGTCTATATTTCTGCATAAATACGACCTAAAACATCATCAGATTTTCACACAAGTCCTAAAAGAAAATAAAGAGAACCCAGTTAAACAAATGAGACAAATATATTGTACTTGGTTGTTTATTTATTGAGGAAAATGATCCAATATTACATATTGGTGAGTGGCAAAAGTATGTGAACCTCTAGGATTAGCAGTTAATTTGATTGTGAAATTAGAGGCAGGTGTTTTCAATCACTGGGATGCCAATCAGGTGTGAGTGGGCACCCTGTTTTATTTAAAGAACAAGGATCTACAAAAGTCTGCTCTTCACAACACATGTTTGTGGAAGTGTATCATGGCACGAACAAAGGAGATTTTTGAGGACCTTAGAAAAAGAGTTGTTGGTGCTCATCAGGCTGGAAAAGGTTACAAAACCATCTCTAAAGAGTTTGGACTCCACCGATCCACAGTCAGACAGATTGTGTACAAATGGAGGGAATTCCAGACCATTGTTTCCCTCCCCAGGAGTGGTCGACCAACAAAGATCACTCCAAGAGCAAGGCCTGTAATAGTTGGTGAGGTCACAAAGGACCCCAGGGTAACTTCTAAGCAACTGAAGGCCTCTCTCACATTGGCTAATGTTAAGGTTCATGAGTCCACCATCAGAAGAACACTGAACAAAAATGGTGTGCCTGCTTGCCAAAAATGGTGTGACGGCTTTGCCATCTTGAATGGAACAATAATTCTAATTATATCAGAGAATCTAAAGGAAAATGTCAGGAACAACTGTCCATGGAACTGAATCCTCAAGAGAATTGTTCATGCACAAGACCACGACCCTAAGCACACAAGTCGTTCTAACCAAGAATGGTTAAAGAAGAATAAAGTTCACATGCGTTGGAATGGCCAAGCCAAAGTCCCCTGACCCCTGACCTAATCAATGGAAATGTTGTGGAAGGACCTGAAGTGAGCAGCTAATGTGAGGAAACCCACCAACATCCCAGAGCTGAAGCTGTTCTGTACGGAGGAATGGGCTAAAGTTCCTCCAAGCCGGTGTGCAGGACTGATCAACAGCTACAGGAAACGTTTAGCTGCAGTTATTGCTGCACAGGGGGGTCACACCAGATACTGAAAGCAAAGGCTCACATCCTTTTGCCACTCACTAATAACTACTTTTGGTTCATTTTCCTCAATAAATAAATGACCAAGTATAATATTTTTGTCTCATTTGTTTATCTGGGTTCTCTTAATCTACTTTTAGGACTGATGATGACTGAAATCTGATGATGTTTTAGGTCATATTTATGCAGAAATATGGAAAAATCTAAAGGGTTCACAAACTTTCAAGCACCACTGTATCTCTTGTAGGTGCAGATAATTAGCCAGATCTTATGTCAGTAGAGTTTAGGATTAGGTGATTTTAGCTGAAATGTTAACAGTAAGCGATTGTTCCTCAATGTTGTGGACTTTTCTCGGTTCAGTTATGCACTGTTTAATGGCATTATGTTCTGTGAAACCGGTTGTTGATTGGAGCCGGACATTACCATGGTCATATTATTTTATGCTACTGTAACATAAATACAAAGTGGTTCTTCAATTGCGAACACATTAACGATCACACACACGGTAGAACCAAAATATAACCTCCACGAAGGAATATAAATAAGACTAAACATACCTCACTGGCTGCACACAACCAAGAGGGAATGAGTTCACTCGAAGAAACACTAATTTCAGGAACAGGCTAGGCACCGGCTCTCCCACGACCCTGACTAGGATAAGTGGATGAGACAATGAATGAATGAATGAATGATAATTATCAGAACAGGCAACGCAGTATCATCATTTAAACACTTCAAACTTTAAGTAGGTAAATCCAGCACCGCTACTAGTAGGCAGTCACAGTGGTCAAATGACTGGTGCTCGGCACTTCTAGGTATATGACAAATTTTTCATTTCCTATTATGATTTGTTATAATTGTTAAGACCTCACTAAAGCGAACGGACAATGATCATTAAATGGTCATTAAACGGCACTTACCTGTACAACCAATTTTTGTATATGATAGTTTCATTACTGATTTATTTACTTTTAGCATTAACCGTCTGCAATATTGTATGTGAAATAAACTATAACAAAACTGTTTAGCAAACAGTGACACTGTCTGTACTTTGCTGAGCAGGTGACCTCCTAAAATACAAAAGTAAGCAGAAAATCATTTGTGACTAAAAAGTTCAGAGTCATCCAGCAGAGCCATATCTTAAACATGAGGCAAGAGGGTTTCCATAGGGTTTTCACTTAAATGCTTCATTTTGTATACTTCTTGATAGGTAACATATCCCATATCCTGTGACTGCATGATGGTAGACTGTTTTTATTCCCAGTTATTAAAATGAACTTTCTTGCATTGAGAGTGGCAACGGCTACCAGATGGAATTTATATCTCCGAAAGATGTGGGTCGAGGGGAAGACACCAAAAAGAGCAGTAACTTGGGCGGAGACAACAGATACTTGTAACATCTCTTAAAGTGTACAGTCGTATGAAAAAGTTTGGGCACCCCTGATAATTTTCATGATTTTTCTTTATAAATCATTGGTTGTCCAGCTCAGCAATTTCAGGTAAATATATCATATAGCAGATGAACACCGTGATATTTGAGAAGTGAAATTAGTTTAGGTTTTACCGAAAGTGCGTAATTATTCAAACAAAATTAGGCAGTCATAAATTTGGGCACCCTATGTCATTTGAATACCTTTAGTCACTAATTATTGGAAAACAAAAATTTGTGTTTTGTAAGCTCATTGACCCTTGCTCTAACATACACAAGTGAATGCAACTATGAGAAGTGTTAAGGTGGCCATTGAAGTTTTTTCCTCCTCTTTGCAGCAGGTCTTCTCTGAGTGTGGCAACATGGAGCCCTCAAAACAACTCGCAAATGGCCTGAAAACAAAGTTGTTTCAACATCATGGTTCATGTACAGGGAAAAAAGCCCTCTCCAGGAGATTTTCAGCTTTTCAGGTTTCCACTGTGAGTAACATAGGGAGGCAATGGCAGACCACAGGCACAAGTTCTAGTTAAGGAACTGCCCCAAAGTTGCAGAAGACCAAAAATCTCAGATGCAGAGGCGAAGGGATGTTGAGAACAGTCATTAGTCAAGCCACAGACCACCCCTTCCAAAGACCGAGCACCTCATCTTTGCTGCAGATGGTTCACTGTTCAATCGTTCAACTATAACATCGCGCCTTTGCACAAGTAGAGGCGTATGGGAGAGTAATGCAGAAGAAAGGCCCTTTTCTGCAACCGTCCACAAACAGAGTCCTGAAGGTGTGCTACATCACATTTGTACAATCCAGCTGCTTCATTTTGGAATAAATTGCTGTGTAACTGATGGAACAAAACTGAAAAAAAAAAACAAAAAAAAAAAAAAAACAAAAAAAAAAAAAACAAAAAAAAAAAAAAAACCAACAAAAACCCCAAAACACAAACAACAAAAAAAACCAAAAAAAACAAAAAAAACCACCACAAAAAACCAAACCACAACCACAAAAATACACCAAAAAACCAAAAAACAAAACCACACACAACCACAAACACCAACAAAAACCAAATCCCCCCCCACAACCACAACAACCAACGCAACCACCCCCCCCCCACAAACCCACAACAACAACCCCACGACCTCACCCCCCAGCACCCCCACAAAACCCACCACGCACAAACCAGTCACCAGAACCCACCCGACACCCCAACCACACATACCCCACCACATCCACCAACCCCACTTCAAACCCCCCACACCACCATCACACCCCACCCCCCCACCCCAGCCCCACACCCCACCCCCCACCCCACCCCAAACCAAAACACCCCACCCCCACCCCCCCCCCCACACCACCGCCCCCCCCCCACCACCCCACCCCCCCCCCCACCCCACTTTGTTTTGGATTTTTTTTGTTTTATTTGGACAGAACAAGGAGTGGAAAAGGAACACAGCATCCCAGACAAACACTTGCTACCCACAGTCAAATTTGGTGGCGGTTCCATCATGCTTGTGGGACTGTGTGGCCAGTGCAGGTACTAGGAATCCTCGTTAAAGTTGAGGGTCCTCATGGATTCCAGTTAATATCTCCAGATTCTTGAAAACAATGTTCAAGAATCAGTACAAAGTGCACCGAAGTCGAGCCAACGAGCCCCAAACCCTGGCTCAAAATCTACTAGGCATTCATGCCAAAAAAGAGGAACCAGTACAACGTTCTGGAATGGCCAATCTCATCCCCAGACAAGTATTACTGAAAATGTGGGCTGTCCATGCTCCGAAACCATCAAACCTGACTGAACTTGAGATGTTTCTAAAAAGAAATGGTCCAAAGCACCTTCAACCAAAACCAGACTGGAAGCTGTAGGAGAGGGCGGGGTTTTAAGCGGCGTTAATTTTCTACAAAAGGAAGATCTAACTGAATATTGATTAATTTTTTCTGTTGGGTGCCCAAATTTATGCACCTGCCTAATTTTGTTTGAATAATTACGTGCACACTTTCTGTAAATCCTATAAACTTCATTTCACTTCTCAAATATCACTGTGTTCATCTGCTATATGATATATTTAACTCAAGTTGCTGATCTGAACAACCAATGATTTCTAAACTAAAATCATGAAAATTATCAGGGGTGCCCAAACTTTTTCATACGACTGTACTAAATATAGAGCTCCAGTATGACTGTAAAGACAAGCAAGTCCAAAACACATGAAGCAAACCAGCTTCGCTGATATTAGTTAGTTTTAATGCTTATAATGGACATGTTCATGCAGCCCATTTTATGTGTTATTCTAAAGAAAAAAATTAGACCTGTACAACAAAATGCAAAATATCCAGTTTTACCACCCATTAATCCTAGTCAGAGTCCCAGACAGAGTCTGGAGCCTAACCTGGAGTTCACTGGGCACCACCAGAGGTACGCCTGTACCACCAGTCCCAACGGAGCTGCCTGCATACAGTGTAACTTGTAAATAGTTAAAGTAATAACCCAGGATTTGTATTGGATTTCAGTGGGGAAACAACTCTTTCTTACAATGTTGTGGTTTAGGAAAAGGATCAGAAATTTGATAAATGAATAAACCCACATCCTTCAACTTCAGCTGATGATTGACACAAAATGGTTGTAAATCTTTCTGCTCTTCTCATCCAGAGAAGATGACAGGAAATCAGGGGACCAATCCAACTGCATTAAAGGGTTTTTACTGCGTGATAAATTCACTCAGACAGTTATCAGGTCTCAGGCTTGGTCTGAACAAATGAGACAGAAGCAGACTTGTATTCGCTGAGGTGTGTGTGAAGTGAATCTCCCAAGAGCACAAGATAAGACCCAAGGCTAGAATAAAACAATGAAGAAGAACGTAAACAACTTTGAAAAAGCTTTTCAAAGAACAAGGCTGAAAAGTAGCATGCACACCCATATGCATTTTGAATAGATATAAACACCAGATGGAGTCACAGTAACTGAAATAAATGTGTCCTAATGATTAAAGTGATGAAATCATGTTCACGGAAACTGGGAAAATACACAGCTTGTAATTTCTGTAAGCTCTTGCACGTTCATGTGTGAGTTTTGTCATGAAAGCTGTGTTCAAACATTTTATTACAATATAATACTATTGCATGAATATGGGTTCATAATGTAATTAGAAAACTTTGATTCAAATATTTTGGTGCGTTTGGGTTTTATGATGGTCGACCTCAATGCACAGGCTTTTCCTTCTGAATCGCGGTGATTACAAATAGCGCCTCGCCATTCACGCTACTATTGCAGTCCAATCACTTTTATTCCGGAAGAACAATTTTATCAATGAGTACCATTCGTTTTGTCATATCAAAGGCTGAGCAGTACACAAACCGAGAAAAGGTGGCCTCCTGTGAATTCCCTATGGAGGTACAGCCCTGATTTTTGAGCAGCTCTTCTGTTCTTGAACCGATAGGACGTTCTAAAAAAGAGCAGACTGACGTTCTGTTTTCTCGGATGCAAAAAGACAAGCGTCTGAAAGAACATTCTTTCATGTCATGCATAATGCATGAGCTAGTCTGAATAGGTATGTAATCTGGAGAATATTGTTAAAATAATGTTGCCACATCCCATTTGGTACATGAAGGCTTTTTTTTTTTGCTTTGATTGCTTTTTAAAAGAGCAAATGTGTTAGATGAGTCATTAATGAGCCTTTAGTTTAAACACATTCTGACATTTTGAGAAGACCTTGACTTCATGCATGGCAAAAGAAGACTTTCTCTATTTTCAGCGTCTCTATGACATTTCAAGGAAAAGAGCATATAAAACAAAAATTTAAACTGATACACGTAGGATTTTAGAGCGACGCTTTTTCTTTCTCCCTTTAAAAAAACGCTGTTTGAGCAGTTCAGCAACGGAACTTTTTCAGATACAACACAAAAGGCGTCCTGTCAAAACTGGAATACATAATTCCTTGTGTGAGCACCCGGGTTTATCTAAAGTTCCAGCTCAATAGCACTGCGAGGCATGATGCGCTATAATAAAAGTCTGAAACCGCTGAGACCGAGAGCTTTCCCTAGCCTCTTTTGAAATGATAACTTTTATTTCCAGTTCTTATGGTGCGGGAGGTGTATTACACGAACACACCTTGAGGGCTCAAGTTTTTCCACTTCCAAACAGAAACGAATGATTGCTTTTCCTTGGTGTCATCTCATTTGTCATCTTTTGAAATGAAAGAAGCCACAGAGCTTTCTCTCTGGCTGGACTCAGAAGCATTACCTGCTGTGAACTCGCTGAGCAACACCACTGCAATCCATCACTGGTTTAAATGTATGTCCAGCCCTCCAGCACCTGTAAACCAAGCATATTGGCACAGAACTGAACATTTGATACAAATAAAAATATGAAGAATATATCAAATTATTGTCATTTTAATTGTAAGATAATGGCACACTCTGAAAGGCAGGACATTATGAAGGTAGGATTGGAGGATGAGAAAGGTGTTACATGTAAAATAATAGTTAATTAACAACCATGATGCAATTTCAGCAAAGGAAGCGTACTATACACTCACCACTTTATTAGGTGCACCTGTTCAACTGCTAATGCAAATATCTAATCAAGCCAATCAAGTGTCGGCATTTAGACATGGTCAAGATGACACGCTGAAGTTCAAAGGGGAGGAAAGCTTATTTTAGTGATTTTGAACTTGCCATTGTTGGAGCTTGATGGGCTGGTCTGAGTATTTCAGAAACTACAAATCTACAGGGATTTTCAAACAATGCACCATCTCTGGGATTTACAGAGAATGGCCTGAATAAGAGAAAACATCCAGTGAGGGCAGGTCTCTGGGTGAAAGGAGGTCAGAGGAGAATGCAGCCTGGTTTGAGCTGATAGAAAGGCAACAATAAGTCAAATATCCACTCGTTACAGCAGAAGATGGTGAAGAAGAGCATCTCTGAATGCACAACACATCAAACCTTGAAGCAGATGGACTACAGCAGCAGAAGATCACACCGGGTGCCACTCCTGTCGGCTAACAACAGGGAACTGAGGCTACAATTCACTCGGGCTCACCAACATTGGAATAGAAGATTGGAAAAACGTCGCCTGGTCTGATGAGTCCCGATTTCTGCTGCGACATTCGGAGGGTCGGGTCAGAGTTTGGTGTAAACAAGATGAAAGCACGGATCCATCCTGCCTGTATCAAACCAGTCCTGAAGGCAAAAGAAGGTCCAACCCAGTATGAGCAAGGTGTACCTAATAAAGTGGCCGGCGAGTTTAGTATATTACACTGATATATACACTGACAGGTCATTAAAACACTCAGTCTGTAACGATGGTTACTCAGGTGATAGGTGCCAAATGAACGTCCACTGTTGGTAGGTACTGTGGTATTTTTCCTATTCTTCTGTGTACATGATTGATCGCTTTAATCATTAAGACTTTTGTTTCAGTTACTATGAATCCAGCTGGTGTTTAATTCCATTCAGAATGCGTACGGCTGTACGGATGATTTTTCAGCCTTGTACTCTAGATAAGTTTTTGGACCGTTTTCGTGTTCTGGTTTGTTGTTTTATTCCAGCCTTGGGTCTTATCTATACGTTTTGGGGTACAATTTCACTTCGCATACACATTTCATAGAATATAAATCTGCTTCCATCTAAGTTTTTGAGAGTGGGTAAATTTATTGTGCAATAAAAACGTCCCTGATTTTCTGTCATCTTACTCCAGATAAGAAGAGCTGCAGTTCATCCAGAAAGAGTGAATATAGTACTCAGCACACAGGCCTTGTTGTAGAGGAGGTGCTACGACCTGGTCATTTGTCCTCAACGATTAATTCTTGTTAAGTCTCAGGTCTTTATGTGAACATTATTCCCACAGCCGACTATGAGAACCGACTGTTCATTTATTGTTTAATATATCTCAGAAGTTAACCTGCACAAATCTAACCAGATAATGAATGTTATTTGTTATTTGGTCTGTGCGTAGTTTTAAGGTTTTAGCTGATCGGTGTATTCCTTGTGGTTCTCAGTCCCAAGCCCATGAATTATGTTTCTTTTCATGTTCTTCCATCTCTCTTTTTTTTTTTTTTTTGTTGTAAATAGTGATGCACTGACAAAAAAAATTTTGTTTTTTGAATGGTATGTAATACAAAAAATACGTTCTCGATGCCTGTCATGAACCGTGATTAGGATCGCTTGTCTAATGTCTCTGGAGATGCTGAAATGATTCCACACGGTTGACATTTTCAAACTGAACACGTCTGCGTTGACCTGCGCAGGACAGCGAAGGAAACAAGCAGCTTCATTAACTATAATTACATTCAAATTTTTATTACCATTAATTTTTTATTACACAAACACTCGATGCTGAAGCCTACACTGCTACTCTGGACTCAAGGTGATTGCTGAAAGTTTGGTTTTGGGGATGAGAGGGACACCTTCAGTGATTTCTTCCCATCCTCTTGAATCCTTGTCATGTCGTGTAGCGTTTGTAGATGTTTGATATTGAAAGCTGCCCTGTGGAGGCACTTGTTGCTATTTTTTTGAGCCGTGCAGTAACATGATTGTGCTCCAAGTGTTGAAAGAGATTGCCGCCATTACCGTTGGTTGCTGAAACCTTTTCTGCAGTGTTTACATCTGAGACCTTTTTGTTCAATATCTTCTCTAAAGCCAAAATATGTCTAAACAGCGAACACAGCATTTTTCTGTTGTACAAGCCACTTTGTGTTTGAGTTCTCCTCCATGTTACTTACAGTGGTGAAAATTTGAAAATTTGTGAACCCTTTAGAATTTCTATATTTCTGCATAAATATGACCATATGATCTAAAACATCATCAGATTTTCACTTAAGTCCTAAAAGTAGATAAAGAGAACCCAGTTAAACAATTGACACAAAAATATTATACTTGGTCATTTATTTATTGAGGAAAATGATGACATAAGGTTCTTATGCTGGAATGCAGTGTTTTCCTTTCTCCAAACATAACACTTTTCTTTTTAAACCAAACAGTTCGATTTTGGTCTCATCATCATCCACAAAACATTCCTCCAATGGCCTTCTGGCTCGTCCACGTGATCTTTAGCAAACTGCAGATGAGCAGCAATGTTCTTTTTGGAGAGGAGTGGCTTCTCCTTGCAGCCCTGCCATGCACACCATTGTTGGTCAGTGTTCTTCTTCTGATGGTGGACTCATGAACATTAACATTAGCCAATGTGAGAGAGGCCTTCAGTTGCTTAGAAGTTACCCTGGGTCCTTTGTGACCTCGCCAACTATTACAGGCCTTTGCTCTTGGAGTGATCTTTGTTGGGTCCTGGGGAGGGTTAACAATGGTTCTTGAATTTCCTCCATTTGTACCCAATCTGTCTGACTGTGGATTGGTGGAGTCCAAACTCTTTAGAGATGGTTTTGTAACCTTTTTAGCCTGATGAGCATCAACAACTTTTTTTCTGAGCTCCTCAGAAATCTCCTTTGTTCGTACCATGATACACTTCCACAAACATGTGTTGTGAAGAGCAGACTTTGATAGATCCCTGTTCTTTAAATAAAACAGGGTGCCCACTCACACCTGATTGGCATCCCATTGATTGAAACACCTGGCTCTAATTTCACCTTCAAATTATCTGCTAATCCTACCCACTCACTTGGATCATTTTCCTCAATAAATAAATGACCAAGTATAATATTTTTATATCATTTGTTTAACTGGGTTCTCTTTATCTACTTTTAGGACTTGTGTGAAAATCTGATGATGTTTTAGCTCATATTGTTGCAGAAATATAGAAAAATCTAAAGGATTCACAACCATTTAAGCACCACTGTATATGGTGCCCTAACCCTAACCCAACCCTAACCCTGCTTTTGCTTTCTTTAATTTCCCTTCTGTTAATGTGTTGGAGATTTCGCCGTGTCTTTTTCACAGCATCAACTTAAAAAAAACAAAGACACGAGCGAAGATGAGTGCAGGAAGCTCTAGTTTGTGTTTTGTGAGCATGAACAGATTAGAATGCACTTAGATAAATAATCAGACACTTCCATCCAGTCCCTGTGAGCTTTATCATCATCATTCTCCAGCCTTTCAGTTCTATCCCACCAGATCTTTTCTTTAATATCCATGTTTTTAGAGGCACCCTGTTGCTCGTCCTATAAGCTCTTGATGGGCTGTTCTGCCCGGCAACCGAGCTCTGATTGGTCAGCCTGATTTTAATGCATCCGGTACCTTACCCGCTAGACTACCACAGTCTGTGTAAGTACAGTTTAAATATTCACACTAGTGCTGAGTGAAGAGATGAGTCTTTAATCACCGTTTGAAGACAGCGAGACTCGGCCATTCCGACATCCGGTGGAAGTTCATTCCACCACCTGGGTTCTGGTACAGAACATTCTTGATGCTTGTCTTCCTTTAATCTTGAGTGTGAGTCCAGTCAAGCCAAGCTTGTGTCTCGAAGGGTACGAGGCCTTCGAGTCTCTATCTTTAAAGCTTTCTTCTCTATAAAAACAAGAGTGCACTATGATGCATGCAATCCAGCGTCAACTTCATTCATGTAGGTTACATCACCAAAGCTGCAGGACTGAATTTTAAAGAATGACCATGGCTTCAAAGGCATCCGGAAAGCCTCCCAAAAAGTGTAAAGGTGATAAATATTTCACAGAGGGGCTTCAAACCGAGTTTCTGTTCTTAAGTTCCTTAGTCCATTCCTTAAACTGTGTCATTGCTTGGTTTAAACTTATTTATTCATGAGTTTTAAACCAAGCCTGACAGGGTGCTGTATTACACAGGGAAAATTGCCTTCCACTCAGCTGAGTCCACACTGTTACAGTTGGGCAAGCGAGTGTAATTTGCACACTGGTGCATGCAACACACCCACACAGCATACACATTTTACACACCGCGGACTGCGCTTAAAGAAGAATCCTTAATGCACACCTAGACATGTGCTGCCAAGGGAGCAGGAAAGGGGCTGCTGAGGGTGTAGTCTGTTTGGGTTAGTATGGAATATGGAATACTTTAAATTGATTTGATGAATGCTTTGATATGGGCTCAAATTAAATGAACGTAGACACGAGTGTGCATCCTTTAAATAAGTAAAAGAAGCGTGACTGTGGTGAATATAAATTAGGGAATCAATTAAGCAAGTTTCTTTTGATGTTTACATATACTCGCGTGATTTCCGATATTCTGGAAGCGAAGCGCATTTCAAACAGCTTCCCCGGACCATAAATTACTTTTATAATATTTGAATAGCAGATGCACTAAATGAATAATAAGGAGTGGACAAATATTGGAATAGGTGAATACCCAGTCATGTCTCTACATTTATTGGACTGGCATCATATACAGTACTGTGCAAAAGTCTTAGGCCACCGTTAGATTAGATATATCGCTGTTTTAGCAGGTTTATAGACCATCTATCATTATTTTTCAGTCTTTAATTAGAATACAAGCAGAAATGATAGGAAATTTGTATGCAGTATTAAAAAACAGAAATAATTTCAATAATTTTCAGAAGAAGCTTGATCAGGAGTGGTAGCAGCCAGGAACACTTTTCAGGAGGGGAACAGGGTGAAAAGGCCAAGATATAATAAATCTCACAAAGATTTGAATGAAGATCAGTGGAAAAGAGGATTATGGAGCGACGAATCCAAGTTTTAAATGGTTGGGTCCGATCGTCGATGGTATGTTATGTGGTCAGTATACCCTTGCTAAAACTACAAATCTAATGGTGGCCTGAGACATTTGCACAGTACTTTCAGTGAGGCAGAATCCAGTGTGTATAATGGTTAAGAGCATAGTTTGAGGGCTCAGCAGTGTCTCTGGGTCACATGCACTCATTAGCACAGAACTTTACTGCAGAGCGAAGCCGCATTCAGTTGAACTACACACACTCCGCGTGTTGTGACAGCGCGACTCACATAAGCACAATTATCGGCCTCGTTACCAGGATTTTCTAGCTTGTTTTTACATTCGGTCCATGTATGGTACTGGTGTGCATGTGAACCCAGTCTAGTGGACCATGGGTGTAGTGATAATATAAAATTACAGCCCAACTCATACCCAGCATAGAAAAACTTTCTGAATCTCACAGTGCTTTAAGTTTGCAGGATTTCTATTCTATTTTAATGGAACTCTGGTCAGTTTTACTTCTTGGTGTGGTTTGTTAAGTACATTAAAATCAAGTAGTCCAGTTTAGATATGCTCAAGTAGAGTCAAATATACAGAATATCATTATATCATTAACTGCATACAGATATAGGTGCAAAAACAATCATATGGGGGTCGGGAATGGATTCATCCTATAATAAGGTCGAACAGGCTTCTGAAACCAATTATGTTTGAATTCTGTGGTTCCACTTTATAAATAATCTAGATTATTTAACTATACGGGAGGATATGTGTAAGTTCTGTGGCACTAAGGAACATCATCGTCTGCGTATTTTGGTGTCCGGAACCAATCCCCCATGGATTATTTGATTATATTTCAGTTACAGATTTCACTTTGATACTTTATGGAACTGCTTAGCCAAACTTTGTTTAATTTAGAGCCATGGAGAAGCCATTGGAGGAAATGGTTTCTTTATGCAGATCACGTTTGTACTTGTGGTTTGTAAGTTAAACCGCCACAGTATTTAATGAGTTTAATAAAATAGACACTTCTGCAATCATCCGCTAAATTACTTCGCATGCTGTGAGGTGACAAATTAATTTTCTCATTTAGAGAAAGCTTTGGCTCTCAGGAGAACTTTATACCTCGGGGCTCGGGTCCCAGTATCCACAGCAGGACTGAAGACGTTACTGCATGTCTCACTGTACAAGTCAAATACGAGACGGGACATGGCCTGATCATACCTTATCCTACCTGTGTCCCTTATTCCCTAGGTGAGATACCGGGCGCAGCAGGGGATGACCCGTCTGGCTGTGGGAAAGATGCTAGCCGTGTGGCTGCTGGCGTTTCTTCTCTACGGCCCTGCTATTATTTTCTGGGAGCAAGTGGCCGGCGAGAGCATTGTCCCGGATGACGAGTGCTTCGCCGAATTCTACTGCACGTGGTACTTTTTGCTTAGCGCGTCCACCTTCGAGTTCTTCTCGCCGTTCATCTCCGTGACCTTCTTCAACCTCAGCATCTACCTCAACATCCAGAGGAGGAACAGGAGCCGGGCCGCCCAGCGAGGCATCGAGAAGGAGGACGGGTGGAGGGTGGTGGATGCCTCCGCCTCACCCTCGTCCTCGGTCTTCTTTGTCAGGACCCGAAAAGTCTCTTCCAGCGAACCGGCGACGGTTTCCGCGGTGATCGAAGATGAGATTTCGCCATCCTCCAGCGGAGACCCCAGCTGCAGTCACTCGGTGTCTCTGTCGCTCAAAACAGTCAACAAGAAGAAAGGCGCTTTGAGCTGCTGGTTAAGGACGCGCATGATCCAAACGCACGCCCCCCCGAGGAACGGCGAGAACTCGCGTCTGTCCAGGGACAAGAAGATCGCCAAGTCCCTCGCGGTGATCGTGTGCGTTTTCGGGATGTGCTGGGCCCCCTATACCTTGCTCATGATCATTCGGGCAGCCTGCAGTGGCGCCTGCGTAGAACACCACTGGTATGAAGTCACGTTCTGGCTTCTCTGGCTTAATTCGGCCATCAACCCTTTCCTGTACCCGCTGTGCCACAGCAGCTTTCGCAGGGCTTTCGCCAAAATCATTTGTCCTAAACGACAATCTGTGGGGCCTCATGAGGAGAACCCGTCCTGCCAGTGACAGAGCAGACAAAAACTCGCCCGGTGTGGAATTCTCAATGGGGATTACGATAAAGCGGCGTACAGAACGGCCCACACGAGCAGCCTCGGCGAGAAAAATCAATCCGCAGCTTAACTGTGTGGAGTGAATTTAAAACAGAGGAGATAAATGACAATTCACACGCACACGCTTTATTTGTCAGAACTTCCAAATCCACATCGACTGACGCTTTTTTATTGTAAGACCCATAGGGATATACCACCAACACACTGCCGGTGCTTAATATGGAACCGTTCCACTTTTCTTCCACTCTAGCAGAGCTGGTTCACCGCCGGCAAAACCGGTTTACATCACTGGCATGCTGTTAGTCTGAACCGAGAAGCATCAGGGGCAGGAGCATCTCAGTTTTGATCTCTACTTCTATAGGCAGTTCAGGGGGTTCAGGCATCTGACAGGGATACCTTTGTTCGGTTCCTGCTAGGGCTGTTCCAGGAACGTCCCTTTAGGCAGACTCCCAAGGGCAGACCCTGGACCCACTGGAGGGATTATGCCTCAGAGATGGTATGGAAACCTCTGGGGATCGTCTAGTAGGATGGGGATAGAGAAACCTAAGCAACCCTCACCAGGAGAAGTGGATGAAAACTTGAATAGACAACTCAGATATGAATGAATAGTATGGGGGGATTAGGAATCTCCAAAAACTGTCTAGGAACATCTTAACATCTCTGCTCTGATGTTATTAGAAACGAAAAAACGTTTTTATTAACGTTTTCATTTATATACCTTATATTTGCAAATGCATCACTATGCAGGACACCTTGCTTAAAAATGAAATGTTTCTTACAGTTAATTCTATTAATTACGTATACGTGTAATGTCCTGGGGATGGACATGGCACCACTGGGTGGAATGGCTCAAATATCCATCAATATGCAATTTGGAAACGCCTCCCTGTCCTCCTCCCAACCGATAATAGCAAGTCCGACTAGCTAACTGTCAGCGAACTCTGATGATTACATTTATAACCACACAGGATGAATCCCAGAAAATTGAATCAGTTCATCTGGACACAAGGTTTTTGTGGAAGAAATGAGACTGAAGAAGTCACTTAGACGAGGGACAAAAAGTTTTTCCCACAAAAACCTTGTGTCTAGATAAACTGATTCAACATTCTGGGATTTACTTGCCTGGATTATTGAGCATGTTTCAAGACGCCCAGGATAAACTATGATGCTGTTTATAGTGCTCACAGAAGAGCTTTAAATAAACCATAACAGCTATTTTGGCAGTGCCTCAAGTCACGTAACTGTAGTAAATAAGATTAATCAGTGCACCACCAATGGAGTCATTACTATTCTGACTCACTGTGTATGAAAGAGCTGCCTAACAGTCAAGTTGGTTTAAGAAGATCCATCTAGAAGATGGTTTAAGAAGATCAAAAGTCTGCGTAACTTCAGACTCCTGCAGATCGCTTTGCTTCCAGGCAAAAAATGCTTCTAGAAGTCAGTGAAGGACCTGCGCTGACTTCTACAACCCTAAATCAGAAAAAGTTAGGACTGAAATATATCTTTCTTTGTGGAACATCATTCATTTTCTCACACATTGGTTGATAAACTGGAGATCCTCTGCCCATCTTTACTTCTCAAAGACTCATTGTACCAAATCATGATTATAATCATCTGTTGACATCACCTGTTTGAAATCACACCATTTTAAGCTCATTACTAGCCCTAAATTGTCCCTGTCCCAACTTTTTTGGAATGTGTTGCAGACTTGAGGTTTATTAACAAATGAAATGAAGTTGACCAGAAAAAATCCTGACATATCTTGGGTTCAGACTCTCTGCAATGATGTAAAAGCCAAAGCATTTTCCATACCGTCCAAACTTTTCCGATCGTCCTCGTGCAACGCCACCTGCAGGAACCCGAAGTTACTACCACCTTAAACACGCGAGGTGACTCATTTTTGTCTGGGGAGCTGATAATAATATAATAAGAACTCCACTGGATAATCATGTTAGCGTGCAGTATTAGGTACAGCCTTACGATACTGTCATACAATACTATAAAATATTCCAGAATAAATAAAACCTGCTGCAAAGGACTGAATAGGATTCACACTACTATTTACGTTCAGCTCACTTCAAATAAAGAAAGCAATAAAAACAAGGCTGCAATAGTGTGCACAATCATTATAAGGCAATACCACAGTCTTATGTAAAAACCACAGCCCTATTCGAATTATATAAGTTTATAAGTGTCTGAGATTGAATTTACTCCTCTCCGTTTCTAGTGGCTTGAATTCTGTACAAACCCAGATGTTTGCTTCACATATAACTGATACAACCGGTTGTTAGGTCCAGAAAACTAAAAGAATACAGTGTTGTGCAAAAGTCTTAGGCCACCATTAGATTTGTTGTTTTAGAAATGACCACATATAACATATTGATCCAGAAATTACATGACCCAGAAATTTCAAACTTGGATTTCCACTGATCTTCATTCCATTTCACCCTGTTCCCCTTCCGAAAAGTTGTTTCTTGGCTGCTACCCTTCTCAAAAGCATTCCTGATCAAGCTTCTTCGGACTGCAGAAGGGTCAACGTGGCATCCCGATGAAGCTTTTTTCAATTATGCATGCAAATGTTCTGTATGTTCTGGTTGTAGTTGAATAAAGAGACTGAGAAATAATTATACATATTATATATGGTCATGATATCTGATCTAATGGTCTAATAATAATGCTGTCTTATCTAATGGTGGCCTAAGATTTTGCACAGTACTGTAGGTACATGTAGGTGCATGTTTAAATATAAAGGAGCCCTCTATACCTGTAGCTGCCATTAAAATCTCCCCACCAGTAAGTGTCTGGGGATTTTGTCACGTCCTCTCATAGCTCTCCAAGTCCAAGTCGTTTAAAAACCAGTCCAATTAAGTAGTGCAGTGACTTTTTTAAAGCCTCCATTTGTAGATTCAGGGATGACAGACTTACAGAGAGCAGCGGTGATCAAAAACCTTTCTTTCAGTGCGAGTCGATGTCTGGAAAGGAAAGAAAAGAGATCAGTTGGGTGAAAAAGAAAGTCATTCTGGCTGTAAGGTGAAGGAGAAGAAGGAGGTAGAAAAGCACGATGGAAATAAAATGAAACAGTAAAACCAAAAGTAAAGCATCCTGTTTCACCTCGCTTATCTGGGTCAGGGTTGCAGGGAAGGGTATCGGGGCTAACCTGGAATTTATTGGGTGCTGGCAGAGGTACAGCCTGGACATTGCTCCGGTCCAACGCAGGACTACACTACTCGACCTTCATCCGGGATTTGAACCCAGATCCTCAGGAACCCTCAAGAGTCCAACAGCTGACTCTTATCACTGAAGCCCCAGAGGTGCTCCAATCAGAGTGGTTACTATAGAAGAGGACTTCACCCCCAGTGGAGATTGAACCCCTTCTCGATATGGCTCCCTAAACAAGTGGCAGCACAGCGTCAGTGGAAAAGGGCACCAGTGACCTACTTTGACTCCCCTACAGCTGGAAACGAGATGCTGTTAAAGCGGCGTACGTGCATGTGCAGTCCATTCCATCAGCCGCTTGATGATGGGGATTCTGATGCACTCGGTTCGAGACGGAGCTCTAAGAGCGGCAGGAGACTTTTATCTGCCCCGTCGCAGCACTCTAAATATAGTCTGGCGTTTCAGAGCATGAGAAATGCTGTTTGATTTATCATTCCTAAACAACATGACTCGTGTTTTCACAAGTTCGGTTCACAAAGAGAAATCGCACGAACGAGTCCAGCAAATGTTCTTTTGTTTGAATCGCAGTCATGTCTTCACTGACAAATGGACTCGCGTGCAAATTCGAGCACGTCTGGACCCACACATGGTGTGCGATTTTATTGTTGGCACTTCATTATGTGAATCCAACTAGGTAAAGCCTTTTTAGTCTCAGCGTCCTTTAATATGAACACTTTTTGATATGAACAGAGAATGATTGTACATGCGTTCGGTTCGCGGCTGGAATAAATGATTCGAGACACCTCATGACCGTTTGCGACCATTTTAAATGCCATGTAAATTAAATGTACCATGGGTAATGCCTGTCATAACAAATTAGCCCTAATGTCTACTTATTTTCAGTGCTCGCCGCAAACAAGACCTTCACCCAAGTCAGGATGTAAAAGCAAAATGTCATGCGCTCACCTTTGTACGGCGGATTTATTTTTGCTCTTTGCAGTGCAACAAGTGCAGCGAGATCCAGAGAACAGTGGCAGTGTGTTATGGTGTTTCTGAGGTACAGTAAAAGCAGTTTTGCAGAGGGATCCAGAGGACTCTTGGCTTAACAGCTCAATTTCAAGCTCAAGTTAATTCAACCTCAGTCAGTAGCATCCTTGGGACGTTAATCTGTAAACGGCAGAGTCTCTCAAACAGGCTCTGTTTCTGCACTAAGCTACAGATTGGCTGAATGAAGAAGAAAAGCCTGTGCAAAAGAAAAGAGTGCTAAACATTCTTACCGGCTTATTTTCATATTATTTAAATGTCTTCTACACAGAAGAGTTCCCTCATGCTTCCTAGCAACAGATTGCAAGCTACAGATTAGCAATGTCATTTAATTAAAGCCCTGTTAGGAGTTCATTGGCCAGAGGCTCCCAATTCTCAGCGCTCCTCAGGCTCTAAGGCACAGACCGAGGTATAATGTGAGGTTAACGTTTTCAGTTCCAGGAACAAAACATAGGTTCAAAACATAACTAAACCCTCACCTTGCCAGAGGTAGGATGTGAACCTGAGTGGCTCAGCAGTATAGAGTGGCGGGTCTAGTTCAATCAACGTTAAGTTCGGCCTCCTGGCACTGTAGAGTCTGCTATTGATTCCCTGGCACTGAACGTCCAAATATTTATTTTCCATCTTTGGTTTCCTGTCACTGAGAGTTTGGGCCGTGCTTCAGGATGTGTTTCCCAGATGTTTCGGCCTTGACAGAGGCCCCGGAGCCACAGCGCTCCTCGGCGTGGGATCTGGATCTGCCTGACGTACAGCAATGAGAGCCTCCATGTCACCCCCCACCAAAAGTTTAAGATCATTTAAAGTTCAAGAAGCCTCAAGAATTACGGCAGCCTCGATAAAGGTGGGTAGGCAGGCTTTGTGGTTCATTAGCTTAATGGCATGCTGAGATATAACTTTTGATTCAAATGAATTAATTTTAAGAAAAATTCCTTACAAGTGGTTGTTAATAGACCCTGTGCTTTTAACAATAACTAACTACAGTTTCTCTTTTCTCTCCGAGGTTGTGTTCCGGTACCAGTTCCAGCCCCTCTCAGTAAGACATTCCTCTGCTTCAGCTCCACTCAAGATGTTTCCGTCATCAGCTCCAGCCACGCCATGCCCAGGCAATGCCAATGGGCACTAACTCTCTCCTTCCTCCAGTTGGTTGTCGCCAAGCACATTCTCGCCGAGGACTCAAGATCCTAAAGTGACTCTGTATCAGACTAAATAATGCAGATATGCATATTTTTTATTCAGTATTTCATTTATCTGTTAATATTTACCTAGTTTCTGTTTTCTGAACTATTAGTACAGACATATTTGACTAGATAAATTAGTTTTCTTACATTTATCACCAAGGAGGATGGGTCCCCTTTTTGAGTCTTGGTCCTTCCATGGTTTCTGCTCTATAACGTTTAGGGAGTTTTTTCTTGCCACTGTCGCTCAATTTAGGATTGGCCTTAGATATTAGGAGATTTTGTAAGGATTAGAAGGAATTGCAAAGCTGAGTTGAGACAATGCTCCATTATAAATAGCGCTTTAGAAATAAATCTGACTTGATTTGACAAGACGTTTATTGGATAGGGTTCCTTCTCTGGACTGGTGCCGTGTCAGAGACACAGTTTGACATCTGAAAGCTATCCTTCATACACAGTTTAAACATCCCCAACGGTGGATAACTAAGAGAAAAGTGAGTACTACAGTTGATTCATGGAAATAATATAATACGTTTGTCCATGGTATAGGGACATTTATTGACTGTCCAGATCTGCAGCCTCCTGAATGACTAATAGGGCGCCTCTATGGGTGGATGCCTCTGTATAAGCTGACGGTGTTTCTCAGTGAAGCTCATTAGTCCCTCAGAAGCAGCGACGCATAAATCAGTATTTAAAGCGAGTTCCTCACATCCAGTTCCCGGATATTGAAACTTTCCCCGGGTGAACTCAGCATTAGATGGAGATTAGATGTGGTGTTGAGAAAGCGGCAGGTAATCCCAAAGGAGACAGCGAGTATTCAGAAGGTATAATGTGGGTAAGAAATGTGGGCCAAATCTCCAATCTTCGTATTAATATTAATTCTATTCTCAGCGGGTTATAGAGGCCAAGGTTATGGAAATACCTCACGAGTTCATACGAGGAGAATCCTAACTCGGCCGGATTTTCGTGTACAGCCCCGTCTAATTACCTCATGGGAAAAGGGGAGGTCAAAAATGCTTGACACAATTACTACCACTGTAAGTGTGAAGTGGAAGTCTGATTCCCGTTTCAAATGACCTTTTCATTCGGACCTCGCTGATGACGTCAGGTTACTAGAACTCCCAGAATATTGTCTTCTCCTCAGATGAGAGCAATGCGACCAGACGGCGGTTCGCAGCCACTATTAGTATTCTGCTCTTTTCTGTGAAATACAACCAGAAGGAACTCATTAAAAGAGGCAGAGAGACGGTACAGTGTTAACACGCCACAGGAGTGTCGCCGCTTCTTCCACTGGCGGCTCGGCGGCAATTTAAAACGCTACCCGGCAAGCCGACTCCCACGGGGACGGCAGAGGAGCGAGGCGAACGCAAACTCATTTAAGAGCGTTATCTCTCCCACGCTTCAGCAACGCTAGCCCGAGAACATAACGAACAGCAGCACAGGCTCACATCCCAGGCTGCCAACCACAGATCTAATTCTTCATTTATCAGTTACTGTTTACTTGGAATCCATCAGCATCTCCAGAAACGCAGGAGGGGAGTAGCAGGAGCTAAAAACTAGTTGGTTTGATAAATAAATGTATTAAAATGCTAAACCAGTTCTTTCTGTACTTGTCCCATTTGATCAGTTCCACTTACCATATAGAAGCACTTTGCTCGTCTCTAATGGTCAGGACCAGGACAGATGAGGTACTATTTGTTTGGTGGATCAGTCTCAGCACTGCAGTCACACTGATGTGGTGCTGGTACGAGTGGTGCTGCTACACCGCAGTGCTGCTGGAGTATCACCTTGTAGATGTAAAGTCAGAGACAGGAGCTCATCTGTTGTTGTAGTTTGTGTTAGTCAACCTCTAATCCTTCATCGGTGCTCACAGGATGCTGGCGGCTGGACATTTTTGTCCTTCTATTCAATATTTCTCTTTCTCATTACTGTCTTATACACTATCACTTGTATATTCTGTATTTCATATCATATTTAATTTTATCGAAAATATTAGTCTCCATGTTAATTTAGTTATTATCTTTTAAAGACGCTCTCTCTGTTAATATGTATTAAATTATTACTATGAACTTATTAATCCCTTATTAGTCCCTTATAAGTCTGGATCCTCCCAAGGTTTCTTCCTTATAACCTTTAGGGATTTTCCTTGCCACTGTCGCCCTAGGCTTGCTCAATTTGTGATTGGCCCTATAATTTAGCAGGTCATTTAAAATGGTAAAGCTGCTTTGAGACAATGCTCCATAGTAAAAGGTGCAAGAAAAGTAATTTGACCAGCCGTGAAGACACTTTGTAGCCTGCACACTGTTATCAGGAACTAAAATGACCCCGTCCGTGATAGATTATTTTAGCTGTACAGACTGAAGGCTAGACTGCTGCTTTTTGTTGTTTGCGGTACAAGATAACAATAACAAATGAAGCGTTTAGCACATAATCCAGGCGGATGTGTAAACAGAGTGGAAACTGTAATTAGGAGGAGTGTGCAAGTGACCCTGTGGGGGGGGTGGCTGAGCCCACTAGCGAGTGCTGCTTGGAATTCAGAGCGCATGACATGCCTTGCTATTGATTCCTTCAACAGGCAGACCAGATGAAAGCTGGTGGTGGGCGTGTGCTGGCAGTTGGTCAGTGGGTGCACTCGCACATTCACAATGATGTGAAAAAAGCAAGACAATAAGCGAGCCCCGGCATGCAAGATGCTGCATTGTGCTTCACACGACAACGTTTTAACAAGAAATGGAAAAACAAGCTAAACAGAAATCAGCTGGATGTTTTTACACACTGAGGGCTGAAGGACGACGTGCAGCGTGAGGAGCGCCTCCAAAATGAACGTCCAGTTTATTAGTTCCTATCTAATGATGCAAACTGCAACTGGTGTTGCTTAATCAAAATCAAATCCTGTGCCATGAGGTCAGAGTTAACTCGGCGTGGCTTTATGTATAGTTTTTTATCATGCATTTACCATTTTTGTAGCCAGTACCCGGCCCTGCCCTCCCAGCCCATTATAATTACCCATGCCTGAGACTCTACTTTCAATCTTTCCAAGCCCTGAGCGATGGACTGGCACCCTGTGTTCCCAGTTAGGTTCCTTATGAGATACCCAAACCTCCTCAGCTCGCTCCTTTCGATGCAAAAGAGCTGCGACTATACTACGAGTCTACCCCAGAGTCTACCCCAGACTACACACCGTCGAGAAGACTAAACCCAGCAACCCTGGGTGGAACCTCATCACTGCTGCTTGTACCGAAGACAAGATGGAACTGGACTCAACCTCTCAAGTCTCAGAGACCGACATCAGCTAGTAGGGAGCCAGGAAATCTTGCCCAGGGATACAGAGATATGAACTGGGAACAGAGCTCATCATTAGGTTACCAATGTTATATTAATGGAGCCACTCTGACCAATGGATTGTGCTTAGGTTCACACAGGCAAGGCCTTCCTGGTCCATGCCTTCTTTCTGCTGAGCAGGAATTCAGGTTCATGTCCCTCTTCCACTGGGCAAGAGTTTCTTGTTTCTTGGAGTTTCCCTTCCACTGGACACTTTTTCCAGGTTCATTTCTCTCTTCCATTGGACAGGAGTTACTGGAGTTCCTGATTCATGTCTCATTTCCACTGGGTAGGATTCAGGTTCATGTCCCCTTCCACTATGCAGCAATTTCTGGTCCATGTATCCATTCCACTGGGCAGAAACTCCTGGTTCATGTCTCCTTTCCACTGGGCAGGACTTTCTGCTTCGTGTTTCCATTCCACTAGGCAGAAGTTCCTGATTCATGTCTCACTTCCATTGGACAGGAGTTTCTGGTCCATGTTTCCTTTCCAATGGGCATGTTTTCCAGGTTCATGTCTCTCTTCCACTGGGCAGGAGTTCCCAATTCATGTCTCCCTTCCATTGGGCAGCAGTTCCTGTTCCATGTATCCATTAAACTGTGCAGGAGCTTCTGGTTCATGTCTCTTTTCCATTGGGCAGAACTTTCTGCTTCATGTTTCCATTCCACTGGGCAGGATTTCCCAGTTCATGTCCCTCTGCCACTGGACAGGGGTTCCTGATCTATGTTTCCATTACACCATGCAGGAGTTCCCGTTTCATGTCTCCCTTCCACAGGGAAGGAGCTACCAGGTCACATCATTTTTCCAATGGGCAGGAGCTCCTGATTCATGTCTCCCTTCCACAGGCAGGAGTTCCCAGTTCATGTTTTCCTCTGATCCAGGTATCCATCCATCGAGCAGGAGTTCCCAGTTCATGTCAGTATCCAAAGTACCAGCTCCTCACTGGTCAGTGCTGGTTTCTGTACGAGTCAGTTAGCTGGTAGCTTGTGGCAGAATACTTAAAGATTATTCTAGCACTTGCATCATGGCCCCTTCAACTGTTTGCACATCTTGTAAGTCACTCTGGATAAGAACATCTTCCCAATGACTAAATGTCATAAATAAATCGCTATGATCTAAAGAAAGGGCTCAGTCTTTAAAGCTGAAGCATTCCAGAGCAACCCAATCTGCTGTCTGATTCACAGTCCACAAACACAGGACGTAATATAATGATCGCAACTCAATGAAACCCCAGAATATTAAGTAACCCTCAAAAATGAACTCAAGCCCAACAGAGAAAAAAACCCCTGTCAACCGCTGCCAGTTGCCCACTGCATCTGATTCACATCTGATTTTAGAAATGACGCACAAAACCGACGCCTACTGTCCAAACATCACCCTGATAGACAGAGTGATGAACCAGTTCTGGGATACACTTGCCACTTTCATCGGCCCACATGATTGCCATGGAATGACAGCGATGACTCCAACCAAACTGCACCCAGCAGGTCACAATTGGCCCATAAACAGGACCTTTTTGATTACGTGTCCTAAAAGCAACACTGCGAGTCTGAATTCTGTGATAAACCTTTAACAACAGTTTGGTCAAATTTTGCCCACAAAACACGTGCCATTGCCATAACTGACCCATGAGTGCCTATGAGTCATATTTGGCCCAGAACTGTCTGCGGGCTGGGTAGTAAATTGAATAGATTCCCCATTTGTTTGTGCGACCCTCCGACAAAAGGAATATGTATGAGCGAGAGAGGCTCAGTGAGAGCATTGTTTTTCACATTAACTAAACATCAGGCTCCTGTTTCACACAATGGTTTGTGCACAGAACGTAGCCGAATTGCGTCTGAATAGAGGCGCAAACAGCTTAGCGTGTGACATCGTTAAAGGTACAGGATCACATCTAATTCAGCTGCTGAAGGACGTGTGAAGTGCAGACTGTAAACTGATTATAATAATGATGGCAAGAAGATGATGCAACAGTTCCACTGAGACTGTCAGAGCAAGCAGCATCCCCCAAAATAGGAGGAAAATAGGAAGGAGTTCTATGAGGATTCGCTTAGAATTATAATGAACACAAAGACGGCATGTAATATGTATAGTCTGAGGTCCAGCAGGAGAAGGACGAGTGTGAGAGGGAAATGGCAGACGGAGTGGACTGAATTATAACACTGGACAATGAACATTTTGCTCCCTGAACACTTTCAGGTTTATTTGATCGATTTTGAGCTTGTGATCATGAAAATCACCTTAACATTTTCGTAATAAATTTTTGTAGATAGAACCTATTTTTGTGATTTCCCATCATGTATTAAATCTACAGCTGTTTAGGCTCGCTTAATCAGGTTAGATGCTGGCAGACAACCTCTAAAAGCTGCTCATATTTACGGATTATGTTTGGACGCATGTTAACGTCTAAATTCTTCAAGCAGTATTGTGAGCAACACTTAAGCAATAATGCACGAGAGGTCGTGCTTTAACGTGAGATTTTGGCACAGGTGTGATGCCGTCATAGATCAGAACACCCGGGCCAATATCTCACATTAATGCACGATCTCGAGTGTGTTATTGTGATTATACCACAGTTCCGTTATAGTTTCCTGTTTCTAAAAGCCACTATTCTACCGGCAATTCGGAGTGAGATCCCGGTGTTAGAACCAAAGTCTGGGATCCCGTTTCTTCTTCTTCTTTCGGCTTCTCCCTTTATCAGGGGTCACCACAGCAAGTTAAACGTTTCCACCTCACCCTGTCCTCCACGTCCTCTACTCTCACCCCAACTCCCTGCATATCTTCATTTACCACAACCAAATAACTCCTCTTGCTTCTTCCTCTCCGTCTCTTGCCTGGCAGCTCACAACATCTCCAACATCCTCCTACCAATATATCCACTATCCCTCCTCTGCACATGTCCAAAACCATCTCAGTCTTCCCTCTCGAATTTTGTCTCCCCAATTTTCCAACCCTCTGATGATCTCATTCCTAATCCTGTCCACCCTAGACATCCTCAAGAGAACCTCAACATCTGAAGTTCTGCCACCTCCAGCTTCTGCTTCCTGTCTTTGTCAGTGCCACTGTCTCTAACCCATTACAACAGGCTGGTCTCACTACTCTCTTATAAATCTTTCCCTTTCACTTTTGCTGCGACCCTTTTGTCACACACGCACTCCTGACACTCTTCTCCCACCCACTCCATCCGGCCTGTACTCTCTTCTTTTTACCTATCTTTCCGCACTCCCCATTTCCTTGGACAGTTGATCCCAAGTACCTGAACTCCTGGACCTTTGTGACCACTGATCCCTGTAGCCTGACTGCTCCACCTGCCTCCCTTTCATTTACACACAGGTATTCTGTCTTACTACAGGCTGACTTTCATTCCTCTCCTTTCCAGATTATACCTCCACCTCTCCAAGTTCTCTTCTACCTGTTTCCCTGTTCTCACTACAGATCACAATGTCATCTGCAAAAACATCATAGTCCACGGCGATTCATGTCTGACCTCATCTGTTAGTCTGTCCATCACCAGAGCAAATAAGAAGGGACTCAGGGCCGATCCTTGATTGCAGTCCCACCTCTACCTTGAAAGCTATCTGTCACTCCTGCAGCACATCTCACCGCTGTCACGCTGTTATCATACATGTCCTGCACTAATCTAACGTACTTTTCAGCCCACTCGAGACTTCCTCATACACCACCACAGTTCCTCCCTTGGCACCCTGTCATAAGCTTTCTCCAAATCTCACAAAGACGCAGTGTAGCTCTTTCTGACCATCTCTAAAAACTTCTCCATCAGCAGTCTCAAAGCAAAAATCGCATCCGTGGTGGCTCTTCCTGGCATGAAACCATACTGTTGTTCACACACTGTCACCTCCTGTCTGAGCCCAGCCTTCCACAAACTCTCTCGCAAACCTTCATTGTGTGGCTCATCAACTTTATGCCCCTGTAAGAGCCACAACTCTGTACATCACCCTTCTGCTTAAAATCGGTACAAGTAAACTTTTCCTCATTCCTCCGGCCTACTCTCATTCACCAGAATTCCATTGAATAATCTAGTCAAAAACACCACTCCCAGCTCTCCATACTTTTCCATACCTCAACCGGTAATGTCATCAGGTCCCACTGCCTTTCCATTCTTCATCCTTTTCAAAGCTTTCCTCACTTCTTCCTCGCTAATCTTTGCTTACATCCTGTTTCCACAATTTCTACCACCATCCAGCCTTTCTTTCCCTTTCATTTTCTACATTCATCAACTCCTTCAAAAATACTCCTTCCCATCTTTCCCTCACCCTCTCCTCACCTGTCAGTACAATTTCCATTTCTATCCTTGATCACCCTGACCTGCTGCACATCCTTTCCAGCTCTATATCTCTGTCTCACCAGCAGATTACAACTCCTTCTCTCCTTCCCTACTGTCTAACCTTTCATATAACTCATCGTAGGCCTTCTGCTTGGCCTTTGCTACCTCCCTCTTTGCCCTGTGCCGCATTCTCCTGTACTCCTGCCTACTGTCATTAGTCCTGTCCCCCTGTCCCATTTCTTCTTTGCTGACCTCTTTCTCTGAATAACCTCCTGCACTTCCTTGTTCCACCACCAGGTTTCCTTGTCATCCTTTGCCTGTCCAGAAGACACACCCAGTACCTTTCTACCTGTCTGTCTAATCACTGTTGCTGCTACCACCCATTCATCTGGGAGCTCTTTCCTATCACCCAAAGCCTTTCTCAGCTCCTCTCTGGAACTCCTTACAACATTCTTTCCTTTCTCAACTTCCACCATTGGTCCCTCTGCTCTGCCTTTGTCCTCTCCTCTTCCTAACCACCAGAGCCATTCTGCACACCACCCATCCGATGCTGCCTAGCTACCACTCTCCCCTGCCACTACCTTACAAATCACCAATCTCTTTTAAAACAACCTCTTCTACATAGGATGTAGTCTACCTGTGTTGCTCCCTCCCTCCACTCTTATAGGTCACCCTATGCTCCTCCTTCTTTTGGAAATATGTGTAACCACAGCCATTTCCATCCTCTTTGCAAAATCCACCACCATCTGTCCTTCTAGGTTCCTATCCTTAACACCAAACCTTGCCCATCTCTTCCTCATCTCCTTTATTAACCTTCACCCAACATGACCATTGAAATCTGCACCATTCACAGTCTCGCTTTTCCCTGGGAATGCTCTCAACCACTTCATCTAACTCCCCCCCAGAATCTCTCTTTCTCCTCTAATTCACAGCCAACCTGTGGTGCAATAGCCACTAACAACATTCACCATTACACCTCAATTTCCAGCTTCAGGACATATTATCCTATCTGACACCCTTTTAACCTCAACGACATTCTTTACATAGTCCTCCTTCAGGACCACAACCAACTCAATTGTCTCTTCCTATCCACACCATGGTAGACCCCGAGTTTTTTTTTTCTCTTCTTTATACACTAAAACACCTGTGACATGAGTACGCCATGAAGTGGCACCAGCGAGCACACTAGAGAACTGCACCCCGATTTCTTAAAACCCTGACCACCATGGCATCGAGCCTTGCACCCTTCCACTTTGTCTCCTGCACACACAAAACATCGACCTTTCTCCTCTGCATCATATCAGCCAGCTCTCTACCTTTCCCTGCCATCGTCCCTACATTTAGGGTTGCTACCCTCAGTGCTATATTCTGGCCCCTCCTGATTTCTCTCTGTCTCCTCACACGCTTCCCTCCTCTTCGTCTTCGGCAAACAGTAGTCCAATTTCCGCTAGTACCCTGTTTGCTACCAGCACCAGTGGCAGTCGTTGTTAACCCGGGCCGCGACCGGTCCGGTATGGTGAAATTATTATGAACTCGCATACTAGATTTGGCAAATGTTTTACACCGGATGCCCTTCCTGACACAACCCTCACCATTTATCCGGGCTTGGGACCGGCAAGAGAAATACCCTGCCTGAGCAATCTAGCGGCTGGTTTCTGGGATCCCGTTTGATTAGTGATTATAAATCTGTATGATGAAGCTCTTAATGTTAATCTGATCAGTCAGAAATGTAAGGGCAGAGTTACAGCGCATCAGCAGCTTCTCTGGGTTAGAGCTGGACTTGCAGATAACAAACCTGTCACATAAACGAAGCTCCGATCAGCCGCGGATGGTGTTTAATGAAAGAGTTTAACTCCAGCAAACGACGTCTTTGAGAGAGATGAAGCTGATTCAACATTTTTGTTGATGGGACTAAAACTGATCTTCAGTTGAGCTGTGAATCCATTAAGAGCCAGGACGTTTGATTTAAAGAACTGAGTTCGTTTGGCTTTTCCAGAGCTTCCAAATCCTAAATTTGATAAACCTTTGGCTCAGGTTGGTCATTAATAGCTTCATCTAACACATTTAAATCGATTTCAAAACCAGTAGATTTTATATACTAATTATAGCTTTCATTTCGGCAGTGTTTTACTCATTGTAACTTGGCTGCTTTTTAGGGCAGGCATCATTGCTAGGTTCTGTGTGTATGCCGCGGAGTAATACTTATAGCGCATCGGTCAGAGTGACGTTATCATCAATAAAGTCGCAAGAAAATCGTCTCTCAGCCAATCAGTTTAATTAACAATAGGATTCACTCTTCAGGAAGATCTAATACAGCAGGAATGTCTCTTTAATCTCGCATTGGTGGTGAGATTACGCTTAAGGCTCAAAGACTTAGGTCACCATTAGATTATACATAGCATTATTTTAGCCACAGTATAATGACCATATACTGGTCCTTCTCAAAAAATTAGCATATTGTGATAAAGTTAATTCTTTTCCGTAATGTAATGATAAAAATTAAACTTTCATATCATTAGCATATCATGAAAAGGTTTTCTAAACGAGCTATTAACCTAATCATCTGAATCAACGAATTAACTCTAAACACCTGCACAAGATTCCTGAGGCTTTTGAAAACTCCCAGCCTGGTTCATTACTCAAAACCGCAATCATGGGTAAGACTGCCGACCTGACTGCTGTCCAGAAGGCCATCATTGACACCCTCAAGCAAGAGGGTAAGACACAGAAAGAAATTTCTGAACGAATAGGCTGTTCCCAGAGTGCTGTATCAAGGCACCTCAGTGGGAAGTCTGTGGGAAGGAAAAAGTGTGGCAGAAAACGCTGCACAACGAGTCTGAAGTCCAGTGTTCAAAGTACCCACAGTCAGTGATGATCTGGGGGTGCCATGTCAGCTGCTGGTGTTGGTACCACTGTGTTTTATCAAGGGGCAGGGTCAATGCATCCCTAGCTATCAGGAGATTTTGGAGCACTTCATGCTCCCATCTGCTGAAGAGCTTTATGGAGATGAAGAGTTCATTTTTTCAGCACGACCTGGCACCTGCTCACAGTGCCAAAACCACGGTAAATGGTTTTACTGACCCATGGTATTACTGTGCTCAATTGGCTGCCAAAACCTCTCCTGACCTGAACCCGATAGAGAATCTGTGGGATATTGTGAAGAGAAAGTTGAGAGACGCAAAACCCAACACTCTGGATGAGCTTAAGGCCGCTATCGAAGCATCCTGGGCCTCCATAACACCTCAGCAGTGCCACAGGCTGATTGCCTCCATGCCACGCCGCATTGAAGCAGTCATTTCTGCCAAAAGGATTCCCGACCAAGTATTGAGTGCATAAATGAACATAATAATCTGAAGGTTGACTTTTTTTGTATTAAAAACACTTTTCTTTTATTGGTCAGATAAAATATGCTAATTTTGGGTTTTCATGAGCTGTATGCCAAAGTCATCAGTATTAAAACAATAAAAGACTTGAAATATTTCAGTTGGTGTGCAATGAATCTAAAATGTATGAAAGTTTAATTTTTATCATTACATTACGGAAAAGAATTAACTTTATGCTAATTTTTTGAGAAGGACCAGTATATTTATTTCCCAGTCTCTTTATTAGAATATGAATAGAAAATGCAGGACATTTGTATTCAGTATTCAGTGTGACCTCCCTGTACACTTCAGCAATAGCAGCATCTGGCAGCTTCATCGGGAGGCCAAGTCGACCCTTCTGCAGTCTGAAGAAGATTGATCAGGAATGCTTTTTGGAAGGGTAGCAGCCAAGAAACCACTTTTTCAGAAAGGGAACAGAGTGAGAAGGCAAAAGTGCTAAAGCTCACAAAGATTGGACTGAAGATCAGTGGAAGAGAGCATTATCGAGTGACGAATCCAAGTTAGATTTATTTGGGTCCAGTTGTTCACAATGTGTTATATATGGTCATTATACCATTGCTAAACAACACATCTAAGACTTTTGCACAGTACCGTGCTTAGACGTCGATGCCACTTGCAATGGACTGTTACTTCTGTCTGACCGGTGTCTCTGAGCTTCTCTACAGAAACTGAGAACTCTATTGAACACTCCAATCTGCCCTCAGCATTGTTGTCCAGTCTATCGCCTCCAGTCAGGTGAACAGCCTCCACTGGGGGCTGACGAGACACAATAGCAAGTCCCGATAATTCAGAGAAAGGACCGGGGGGGCGCAGAGATCGTTCTTAAAGCGAAGCATGTGCAGGATTTTCAATTTTCAAACAGACTGACTCCAAATTGGCATAAAGAATCTCTAGAGCCAGGTGGAGCATTTTAACCTACAGAGATAAGAGGATGATGGGCAGCTCACGGAGAGGCAATCGATTTCCATCGTACACATAGCGCACACACACAGTACCGCACATTCATTCGCATAAAAATCTAACCAACGTGAGAAATCAACTACCGCTTCAGTTAAGCCTCCACAGATGATCATCCTCATCTGCATATTGGATTCGGTGCCACTTTTACTCCAGACATTTCTTCCTCATGAACCCCTCCCCATTTGTTTGGGCTTGGGACTGGCTACGCCTTATAGACCTTCAGTGTTTGTCTCATCCGCTTAATCCTGGACAGGGTCGTGGGAGAGCCAGTGAATAGCTGGCAGCATAGGGTGCAAGGCAGGAACAACCCTAGACAGGACATACAGTCAAACACTATGGCCAATTTAGCATCTTCAATTAACCTAAGCATGTCTCTGGACTGTGGAAGGAAACTGGAGCACCCCGAGTAAACCCACGGCGACACGGAGAGGACATGCAGACTCCGTGTTATTTTTATTTTGTAGTATATTTAGAATTGTTGCAGGACTCGAGTTCGGTCTCGACCTCTTCCTCATTTGGACTCGGAAATTGGTGCGCCCAGTAACCCTGTAGGGCTGTGCACGAATGTCAAATGCACTTCATGTAACCAAAGCTACCAAAGTAAAAGTGTTTCATCAAAGCACTACTCAGGTACTAAATCTTATCCAGGAGCAGATTCAAAAGCCTGAGTCTGTGAACTTCTTGCTCTTTTTAATTAATAACGTGCAATTCTTTTTTATTATTAATAGCTGTATTTATTATTAATAGCGAAGGTCGTGATGAAGGAAAGGTGAGAGCTCTGCTGGGAGAGGAATATTGGCTCATCACTCGAACTGTCCTTATTTGGTAAAAGTTTATTAAAGTTCGGTTTCACCTCAGCTCGGGTGCTGCAGCGGTCCAATATCCTAACCTACCCCTGCAGGGTCCCAGGTCGGATCCGGATGGCAGCTTCTGGACGGGTCAGGTGTCTGAGGGAGGAGATAAACTGCTCTGCGATATTTCAGCATCTGACGGTACTCACTGCTGTGTTGCTTTGTGTTCTAAACCCTGTGTTCTCAGCAGTCACTGTACCTCAAATACAAACGTATTGAATGATAATAAAGTAATAATGGCATCCTGTTCCAGCTTTGATCGTCCACCTGTACGGCTGAGTCATGCTGTTAAATGGTTTAGTACCAAATACAACTGAGCTAAAGCGATTCATCACAATTAACATGGAAAAAACTGGCGTGATTCTATATTTAACTCCTTTGACAGCGCTATACATTACGCATTCACACCCTGTGCGTTTTTCCCAGCCTGCTGTTTTCCAGAGGGACGATCGAATCGTTAATCTGTTTATAAGAGGAAAAGCAATCGTGAGAAAAATGTTAACCTACAACACCCACACAACGCAAACCTAATTCTTACTTGCCTTTAGGACAGGTGACTCACTCGGCTCGGAGAGAGTGATCACCCGAGTTCCCCCATACATCAAACAACTTAAAGCATACTTTTTTTTAATCAATAATTTTGTAAATAGGGACAGCAGTCACCTCACAGTTATTACACTAAAAGTGGCCCTACGATGGAAGGCCACCCCTTACCCTGTCCAAGAAAATGGGCTACATCTGCATTTCCTGAAGGTACAACAGTGCTCGACTTGTGGCAAGTAGAAAGACTGTGGGTTGTGTCCCAATACTTTTGGCCACGTGCCGGGGTGTGTCCTATTGCAAGCACTGTAAAATGTATGAATGATTGAAGTTTGTAAATCATGCCTCCATTACAAAATTCATTTATCTCAACGAATGAATAAATTCCCCCTTGAATGGTGTGATGTGGGGGCACCCCCGGTCAGTGTCATGTGATAGGACTGACCCAGTCCACACCCCGAGGAGCGCCGAGACTTGGAAACCTCTGGCTAAGCTTTCAGGAGCAGAAAACCCAAATCTGGACTTCACCTCGACAGAGGCGAGACACGATTCTCCTCAAGATGGAGCTTGGTCAGTTGTATAGATGAGACGCCCCCCAGGGGAGCTTAATTACATTTCAAAATATTATGTGGAACAATAATATGTAAACATACAGACATAACAACTGGAACATAAAACAGTTGAAAGGTACAGTGGGGCAAAAAAGTATTTAGTCAGCCACTGATTGTGCAAGTTCTCCTACTTAGAAAGATGAGAGAGGTCTGTAATTTTCATCATAGCTACACTTCAACTATGAGAGACAAAATGAGAAAAAAAATCCAGGAAATCACATTGTAGGATTTTTAAAGAATTTCATTGTAAATCATGGTGGAAAATAAGTATTTGGTCACCCACAAACAAGCAAGATTTCTGGCTCTCACAGACCTGTAACCTCTTCCTTAAGAAGCTCATTACCTGTATTAATGCCACCTGTTTGACCTCGTTATCTGTATAAAAGACACCTGTCCACAGCCTCAAACAGTCAGACTCCAAACTCAACCATGGCCAAGACCAAAGAGCTGTTGAAGGACTCCAGGAAGAAAATTGTAGACCTGCAAATACTTATTTTCCACCATGATTTACAATAAAAAAAAATTTCTCATTGTGTCTCTCATAGTTGAAGTGTAGCTATGATGAAAATTACAGACCTCTCTCATCTCTCAAGTAGGAGAACTTGTACAATCAGTGGCTGACTAAATACTTTTTTGCTCCACTGTATAACTGCAAGAAAACCAGTTCATTATTTATTAATAAACACAATACTAATGTTTTAGAATAACTCAGGGTTAGTCACAGTTTGAGTGTCTTGGACTTTCACTCATTAAATAAGCTCTGGTTCGGGTCATCACCTAATCAGTACCCAATTAAGAAGAACGAGGTGTGCCTGTGAATGAATTTGGAATGGGCTCATTTTTCCAGAGCTTTTATTTATCTCCTTATAACCGTGTGAATCGGGTCCAGGACATTATGAATAGATGCCGCCATACCATTCGTTATGTCCGTCCATCTGCTAGATATCTCGTCACACAGACGTACTTTCTTGACGTGACTCTTAGGCTCGCATTTAACGCGTGAAGGTCTGTCACCGCTGGGTGCGGCGCATTTTGATGTGTCCACACATCACAGGTCCCTCACCTACAGTTGTTTGTAGACTCTGAAACCTGTCAGAGTAGAAGCCGTGCCCCCTCCGAGGTAAGCAGCACTGTTTTAGATCCATTTAAAGCAAATGATCTCTGGGACTGTGGTAGCCTGCACTCTGGACCAGAAGATCCAGGGTTTAAATCCCACCTCCGTGAAGCTGCCACTGTTGGGTCTTTGAGCTTTTGCACCAGTCACCGTGTTCTTTTTTGGAATTTGTCAGTAATCCGTAGAATAAAACAATGATGTTTCCATTTCACTCAAACACACACACTACCTACAAACAGTAAAACCAGGGAAATGGATCATTTTGCAGTGGCCGCTTACTTTACAGGCTCGCTGGTTAAGGCTACGAACCATAATCAGGTTACAAATTCAAATCCCAGACCCACCGGTCTGCCCTCGAGCAAGACCCTTAGCCTCTGCTCAGCTCTAAGAGGCTCTGGATAAGAGCATCTGCTGTACATTAGAGACCGAGCATGAGTGAGTATATATTATATTACAAAAGCTCTTTGGAGAGCGCATCAGGCTGTGGATGTTATCTCAGCGTTATTAAAGCGATCAAATCGTGACAATAGGATATTTGAGTCCGGCTTGTGTCTTCACTTTTATTTGATGTCTTTAGATGTATAGTGGTGGAATCATGGGATCATATTTGGAGCAGTTCATAATATTGCATTTTCTTGTGCAACTTCGATTAATTCTTTCATACAAACTCAAAGCTGCCCAAGCAGGTCGGGTCTCTTTGAGTCAAGGTTTCTTCCTTATAACATTTAGGAGTTTTTCCCTTGCCACTGCTGCTCTATGCTTGCTCAATACGGGCTGTAGAGCAAGATATTTGTAAAGCTGCTTTGTGACAGTTCTCCATTCTAAGAAGCGCTATAGAAATTTGACTTGACGTTAAAGCCTCAGATGCACTGTAAATGAAATGACACCTCGGTTTGTCGGGCTGCTCTGTATTTTATTTGTTTTCAGGGCATCAGTTTGACAGTTTTTTACCCTAGTGGCTTACCCAGTTCCACCCACAGGCCATGCTTTAAGAGCACAAATTCAATAAACTGCAGCAGCAGCAATGAAATGTTTACAGAAAGCCCCATTCTGTTGAGAGCAGTGATAAAACTGCAGTGATAAATTCCTGCAGAACGAGCGAGTTGTTCGCCATGAACCTAGATCTTTGTATTTAAAAATGAAGTCAGGCTTTATACCTAAAGCCTGCATTAAAATCAGCCTGGCTTTTTTAATCCTTCATGGCTCTATGAGCAGCATGAGAAGACAGTTCTCCGATATCCACTCCAATTAAATTGTGCCGAGACCGATTTTAAGCCTCCATTTGTATATTCAGGAACGTCTCTGACTTTCATTTGCATCCTAGAAGATCCACGGTCAGGGGGATCGGAGGTCATTTGCTTATTCTCTTAAATTAAACTGTTTTCTACAGTTATTCAAGTCTGAATGGAACAACACATTTGACTGTTCGTAACAAATACTGGTCAATGGTCTGACTTGACGATGGGAAACTGATAATACAAAGACACACGTTCACCAGAAACCGGGCTCTGAATTCAGAATTTTCTGGGCAAGTGATATGCAGTATGATATGCTCCTGCACCCTCCCGCACTAAATGAGGAAATCAGGGGCCGGAATCACGAAAGTTTCTTAAGAAAGGAAATCTTAACTGTGTTTGTTCTTAGGAAAAAGTTACGAAAGTTTGTTAGTCGTCAAATAACGTCTTAAGAATTACCTTAACTCTCCTCTTAGGAAAAATTCTCAGAACGAGTGCTTTTCTTGAGCACATTCTGTTCTTAAATGTTGTAACCTTACCATAACCTCACATCTTAAGACTGTTAGAGTAGAACGTCAGCATCAAAATGTAATATTTTAAACTGTTTAGTTACAGGAAATAAGGCTTACATTTCAATTTAAAGGTCTTTTGAGTGCAGGTCATCCTAAAAATGCAAAAAGTCTACATAAGTTGGCTAAACTAAATTTCTTCCACCATCACCTCTATTTCTTGTTTGCTAAAGTCTTTTGAACACTTTGGTTTTCTTAAGACAATATTTGAGAACTTACTTTTTTTGAAAATTGCATTTAAGAACATTATGAACTACTTAGTGTTTGTCTTAAGAACCTTCGCAGGTTTTGTCTTAAAGCTTTCGTGAATCCGGGCCCAGCAGAGCGTGACGTAGGGAGTGATGCGGTGGGAGTGATGGGCTCTGGGAAACGAAGTGAGGAAGAGAGGTCGTGACTAATTTGTTTTTCATTTTCAATACATTATTATAAAACAAGCTTTGAGATTTTGTCCAACTGCTGCTTAATGTGAGGTTAAATATTTATAAGGTCGGCTATGCTATAATAATAATAATAATAATAATAATAATAATAATAATAATATACAAACCTCCTCCGTTTACATTAGGTTTATCAGAACGTATCGAAAACCAGCCCGGCACGCGGGTGTTCGGCTAAATGACACGATTAACGCCATTATACTATGCAAAACGTTTATTGTCTTATGAATACAAAACAATTCAAAATCACACACACAAAACAAATCGTTTGAAGTGATGTGAAATTTGGCCCGCTCCCTCCCCGTGCTCAGCCCTCAGCTGATGATGGAGATGCTTTTTAAACCCTCTGTCAATTTCGATTACACACTTCACATTTGAGACGGCTCAAACGGCGGCCTGTGAGTCAGCGCTGCAGATCCTAATCGGTCGGTGCCGTGCAGATGTACTGTAGCTAAATGTCCAGCAGCGCCGCGCAGAACACAGGAGGCGCTCGTCACAGTCGCGGCTACCAAAACCTGAAGTTCTAAGTTAAGTTTTAAACCAGTGTTCTATCCTAAAAAAATTAAAAAACATAAAAAACCCTTAAAATTCACAGATGGAGTATTTAAGAAAAAAGTTGCCTCTTGTAATGAGTAAAGACTTAAAAAATGGAGCGGTCACACTTTGTATCAAATGCTAAAGAGTGCGGTGATCTCTGAATCGCATCCCGGCACCTGAGTAAACGCCAAGCACTGGGTCGTTTGAACATCTTTAAAACACCAGACTGGAGAAAAAAAACAATGTAAACCTGGTTTGAAAAGTCCCATGAAAAATGACTCGACACGCAAAGCGCTCTGTTCGCAATCAAGGCTTCCAAGGCCAGGATTAAAATGACTAAAAGGTTGCATCTGACATCAACTGCTGTTTAATAATTCATCTGCTGTCAAACTCCGGAGGTTATCCTGATATTTTTTTTAAACACTGATTAGCTTTGTGCTTATGGAGGTTTGATCTTAGGATCCGTACGCTGGTGCTGATGGCAGTTTATTCCCCCGTGATTAAAATGTAGAAAAATATGAACTATCTGAAAACCCCTTTTACATTTACACAAGGAAAAGAAAAGGCTCTTGCAAGTCGTTACGTTTAAGCTTGGCTGCATCAGAACGAACAGGGTGGAAAACGAACCTCAAGGCTGTTCAGGCCCCAATTATTAGCAGATACCCCGATATCTGCGGCATGGAAGAGACTCCGTAAGCCTTTCTTTTACAACAGCAACCCAGCACCAAAGGTCAAGCCGTCATTCTGTTTTAGGATAAAACAGCATGACTAAGGTCAAGATCAAGAGTCCTCTCGGTTCTGAACTTCATGATGTAAGATGATCACGACAAGCAGGCAGATCAAAATTGGTCATTCACTGATTAACAGACAACTGGGACCAAGTGTGGCTTCAAACAGAGCAGATCTCAAGCTAGTACTGAGATCATGACGTGAATATATTGCTGTTCATCAACAAATCTGTTCAGGACGTTTACTTTTTATGGTCAGGGTGCAAATCCCCAAAGAACACAGAGTACAGGGATAAGCCTTCACGGGACACCAGTCCATCACAGGGCGAGCAGCAGAGGATTATCCCCCGGCCTCAGACACCGCCAGTTGTTTCTGACTTGATGCCCGACCCGAATCAGCCCAGACAGAGATGTGGGCATTCATCTTACATTATATTAAATTTATATAAGCCAATACTGCTTGTGTGTGGCTAACAGATCATGCAGGTTGCCTAGTCAGGACCGTTTACACTCATTTCAGGCGTCTCGAAAATCAGGATTGCATACGGATGAACCAAATAAAAAATGCACCTATTCAGCATCACATGCGACTTCCATCCGGCTCTAGGCTGTACCCGACGACCCAAACTCCGCCCAATACCGTGCGTCAGGGGTGTAACGATACACATTACTCACGATTTGATTCTCAAACGATTATCGATTTTCCATTCGATAAAGAACGTCCATTTCTGAAGTCTAAACAAACTTCAGTCCCGTGCAATGAAAAGAAATGACTACAACCAGAGGTTTAAAATTGTAAACGAAATAGCTTAAGTGAAAGCATTCCTTAATTTCAGAATAACACTTCAAAATAGTGTACAAAAACTAGCCATTAAAATAAATAAGGAGCGCAAAATATGGCACGGATCGGCTTCATTAGAGAAATATCGCCGATTTCTCCAAGAGCAAATTTGGCGAATAAAAGGTAAACGCAGGAGGCGGGGTGGTGCCGCGGTACGAGCCCATTTAGATATTACACGGGGTACAGCGACCAGACTGGAGTCCTGTGCAAGAGCAGGTGTCTCATCAGGATGCAATCCAAATACAAGACGCATAAAAGATGGGGTGTAAAACGGATTCAGTATCAAAGCTAAATCTGTACTCTGTGGTACATCGCTGCCATATAAGGACTTCATCCGTCAAAGCCTTAATCCAAATGGGTGCTGACAAACAGCTCTGTAAATACTCCGATGCTCTGAAGCCTAATATCTTGTCGAACCGATAAACTCGGTTATCAGATGAAGAGTGGGCGAAATCCGCATCCCCTGACGTAATGATAGCTGCATGATTAAATGAGACTCCCTATTACATTAGAGAGATTTCCAAAACATTGATTAGAATTCAGTCAGCAGTGTGACTTCCAGCCCACGGTGCGCTCTCAGCGCTCACCCCCCCCAAATCTGCAGGTTATTAAAGAGGGATCCGTGTCCCTGTCTTTCATTTTCCACCCTGTTTATCTGCATACCAAGAGCGAAGCAAAAAAGCTGTCAGTTTCAACTTCCGAGTCGAAGCGGAGCGTCTTAAAACGTTCTCATCTGTGCATCACCGAGCCCTGCGCACCTTTTACCTTCTAACTCTTTTGAAACGCATGAAATCGTTTCCTGTTCACTGTTAAAGACCTCTATTACCGCACCGAGCCGCTCGGTGCAATCCGACCTCCATTCGGCGCTTAGCCAAGAAAGAAATGCACTGATAGTTGAGACTGAAATAGAAAAACACCCTTAATACATAGTTCATGATTACCTGGCTTTAAAAAAGGAGGTCCGTTAAAAAAACCGCGGGGCGAGCGACGCCCCCGCAGGGAAGAGGGTGGGCAAAATGGGATTTTATAAATGGAATAGAAAAGTAGTGGCTCTAGGAGGGGCAGAAATACTGTGGCCTTCGAAGCCCTTTCCCTCACATGACGGAGCATTCTCGGGCCTGGGTCTTCGGGTCACCCTGAAAAGGCAGAAAGATCACACTGAAATCCACACGCGCCAACAGCCAGGGAAACAGACACATCAGAGTGGGCATTAGGAGCGCTTGCCTGCTGGTGGAACAGATCCTCATCTCCAAAATCTCCATTCTCTTCATCTCCGTTCTCCAACTCCACCAGGCTTTTTGTGACCGTGCGCTTCGCCACCTCCTGCAGAGCCGAACAGGAGGTCAGTCAGGAATCATTTTCATGTTAAGCTCATCTTCCCATTGAAACCAACCACAATGTCCTAATGCACTGACCTAGGAACTACTGATAAATGATCTCTACTCCTGAACATATGGTCCAAATCATTTTCATGTCACGCTTTTTACTTACAACAGGTTTAAATGGAAAGAAGAAAGCGTAACGTGAGAATGGTTCCTTCCCTTTGGATCACAGAGATATCATTTCAGCAGCAGTGGAACCCTAAGGGTAGGTGCATTTTTTGAACGCTGTTAATCAGATTTTCGCTGCTTGACCCTTTGAAGCACCTGCAATTATGTGCTGTATCAAAAGCGATCCCCTATTCATTATTCTCTCCGTGCTATAAACAGCACGTTCAGCCTGTAGGGAACAGAAGTGGTTAGCGCAGTAATTGGGACGCTCCCTTACACAAACAAACCTGACTCTGGGACTGCGCTGGTGCACCGAATGCACCGGACTATCAACTGGAAGGGCCAGGGTTCACGTTCACTACACCGCCACTTAACCCACAGTTGCTCGGACCGTACCGACTGTACCAGTTTTAAGTTGCTCTGGACAATTGAATAAACACCGGGAATAAGCACTTGAAGTTCAGGGTTATTTCAAAGACTTGTACCTCTCCATTAGAGTTGACCAGCAGGGTCACACTTTGGTCTCCAGCACCCCAGCTGCTCTGACTCTTCCACAGCAGGTCTGAGGGGGGACTGTGAGACACACCTGCATTTGCAGCCCACACCTGTACGCGACAAACACGGCAGACGTCAGGTACGACCCGGCAGATCCTCCGAATATTATAAACAGGACAAGCAGAGAGAAGCAAAGCCACGTACGGTAACGGTCTGTCCGGCTTTCAGGACGAACTTGGGGCTGAACTTGTACACAATCTCATCTCCCTCTCCAATTACCCGCTTCAACCGCCAGTTGCCCAGAGACTGATCCTAAAACATAAAAGGGGCACCCGGTTTAATTAAAAAGAACCACAGATACCAAAACGATGCCTTACAGGACGGATACACAATAAGCCAGCACCTTATTGAAGTTGTTTTTAAGGGTGACGCTCTTGCCCTCGAGGTCGAGTTCCTGAATACTGACGTGGCCGGTGGCCTCGGCGTGCTGGCTGATGCGGTAGCTTGAAGCGCTCGCCATGCCGCTCGCCTCGTCCGCCACTTCCACCCGCTTCCTCTTAGAACGGGTTGTGCGGGAAGAGCTGCTGCTGCTGCTGCTAGCCATGGTCCGGGACACCGTGACCTTCGAGGAAGGGGTGGGGGACAGCTTCAGCCTGTGGGAAACACACTCGACTGTGACACCGGTCATTCATAAAAGACAGATTTGCGAGTACTGTTGAATGAAGAACATTTCTGGACTTGCGTAAATAATGCTCCAACAGGGAACCCGTGCCGACCAACACAGCCGGCTTATGAGCCGAAAATGTCTACATTTTAAGTCAGGCTCCAGGTTGAAATCCAGACCTATGTAGCCTGAATTGGAGTAAGCAGGTCTGAATCGAACTCAGACCCCCGTTCTAGAACTGGAGTGGTGAACAGTGCCATCTAGAGACCACACAGAAACCTGCTACTAATACTCAGGAACTTCACTTTGGTTGAGTAAGAAGGATTCAAATAACTGCTGTCAAGCGAAATCTAGCATTGCTTACATTTTAGATAAACTATATTATTTAAAACAACAGGAAAACATTTAGTACAATACAGCAATTCTTTTATAAGGCAACATCTTTTATACAACTTGAAACAACAAAAAGTAGGAAAGTAACCCTGTTTTTTTCTGCCTTTCAAGAAATAAAATTGATTTAAGACAGATTTTTATCTCCTATTATAATTCCTAAGATCTCGGGAGATGAAGCGAACAGATGTTGTCTGTATGAACCTTAAACTGCGCAACTGTATATAAAGAACATCCCAACATCTGGTAACCATCAGGGACGATTAAGTTCATACTCATTTTCACCCGGAATCCTCCGGAGACATTCATATCAAAAGACATTTACCAAAATATTTTTAAATAATCCTCGCCAGAGTAAACGAATATCAAAGTATGAACCAAAATTAGTATTTGTACGTGGTTAAAAAACTATTTCATTGAAATGAGATAATTGCATTTAAATTAATTGTGCAATAAAACGTGCTGTAAACAAGTCACAATGGAAAGTCTTTCTGTTTAATTGGCAATTAAAAAAACCAATAACAAATCAATACGAGGCCAGGCGAAGAGAGATTTGTTCATTGTACCAGACTTAAATTTGGCCTTTTATAGGTAACAGGCTTTGTGTTGTACACCATGGCTACACATGGGTAATAATCATGGCAATACGTTGTTTCATTTCTTATTATTATTATATAGTGTATAGTGTTAGTCCTGTTCTGGAAAGCAATTGTATCATTTGCTGTGCATTGCCTTGTTTAAGCGCCTCAGGCTCAGTTGAACAGATTCACTCTACCCTTACGAGTACTGCTAAATTATTTACACATTCCATCACACATTTGTGATGGCATTTTTGCTTACTTGTACTTTTCACACACACACACACACGGTGTGTACATACAGTCCCCTAGATGTGAACCTTCAACTATCGACCTTTCAGGGACGCCACTGTGCATGTGCAACAAATTAAACGATTTAAACAAGTGCGAAACAAGTGCGAGCAGGTTAGTCTGGATCCCTGGCGTTGTTGTTGTTTACTGTCCCAGTCATGCGCGGCCTTTATGGACGAGTGGTTGTGTTTACAGACCCAGTAAGTACAGACGTCTAACATGGTCAAGCAAAGAAAGTGATTATGGCATTAAACAGACCTGTAAAACACTACAGGTCACTTGCATGCACTCCGTTCTGCATTGGTTTTATTCCTGACTGTTAGACTGGTCTTTATTCGTTACCGGGGCGAACCGTCTGCCTCTGGGTGACACTCTGCACAGCTGAAGCTTATAGATAATCCTCATTTTCAGTCTTTAACTCAGCTATTTCTGTCACGCTCATCATCCGGCTTCACCGGCAGAGAGAAGCGAAACTGACGTCTTAATCATTTGCAGGAGAAACACAGTAATTACGAACTGTTTAATTCATAAATGCTGCCTGACGTGTTCAGGCTCAGATCAATTTCGAGTGAATTTGCTCAAATAAGCTCAAAAAGCTGGAAGACAGTAAACCACGTCCTCGTGCACGCAAACCCTCACTGCCAAGTTCAACAGAGAAGCATGGGACTGTGGTGGCCTAGTGGTTAAGGTGCAGGACTATGAACCAGAAGGTCCAGTGTTCAAATCCCACCTCAGCCAAAAGCTGCCACTGTTGGGTCCTTGAGCAAGGCCCTTAACCCACAATTGCGTGGATTGTAAGATTGTACCAATTGTAAGTCGCTCTGGATAAGGGCGTCTGCTAAATGCTGTGAATGAATGAATGTAAGCAGAGCCAGCCCAAGTAGTTTAGCATACAGACACCCATGTGCCAACTGCTTACAGAAGTCAAAGCCATGACAATGTTCCTAAGCACTAGTAGTTAAACAGGCTGTACGCAGTGACTTATTGAACGATTCAGTCTTGCTCCAGCTGCAGAGTCAAACTGGAGAAAAGAAACGACTGTGGGTTCATAGGAGGGAAGCAAAACTGACGTTGTGAAATGATCTGTGCCAGGACTTGCTCAATCTGTGCCACTCTGAGGCTGCGTGGTCGTATCGACAGAACTGGAGCCAGTGCATAGAGTACAGTATCTAAAATCCTTATGATAGAAGGCATCAGTATCAATCTTATGCTTATAGCCATCCACTTCTGAATGCGTTTCGGGGACAGCTGGGTAGAAATCACTAAACAAATCAAAGGCAACGAGCAGCGCATGTTAAAGGCTGATCGATAGAGAAGAGCTACTCATCACAGAGATTCAAAATCCAAATAACTGATTATTTGTTTCAATAACCAACAGATTATTCAACTATCAAAATAGTCATCTGTCGCTGCCCTACTGAAAAAATATATAAAAAGTTCACTGTAGGATAAACACCGAGCTTTAAAAGCGTCCCCTCACTCACCGGTCCTCCTCTCCCTCCAGCAGCTTCCTGTAGGCGTTGATCTCCATGTCCAGGGCCAGCTTGACGTCCAGCAGATCCTGATACTCGTTGAGCTGCATCTGCATGCGCTCTCTCATCTCGGCCATCTCGCGCTCCTTGCCGTCGATCAGGCGGCGGTGTTTATCGCGCTCGGTGCTCAGAAGTTCCTCCAGCTCACGAATGCGCTCCTCTGCCGCCGCGGCCTACAAGGGCAGACGCACCAGCGTTAGGAACCGCAGGCAAAAGCAAAGCCCGGATTGGACGTCGGTTCCTAGTAAGTGTAGATCGGAGGGGACGTCACGATACGATACGATACGATACAGGGGCCGTGACATGATTATACGTTGTGATATTCTACATAGTTCACTGGAAATATAAAAACATCTGGACTAGTGGGCCATCGGGGCTGTCTTAATACATCGCATCGATGATTCAGCGGAGAAAGAGTCAAACTACTGTACAATGACATCCACAGGAGTGATTGTAGTTTTCTTACTTAAAAAAAAAATCTATATTTTGATCTTAAAACCGATGTAGTATAGCAAGAAAATAAATATCGATATATATTGCTGTATGGATTTTTAGCACAGCCCTACTAACTAGGGGTCGACCGATTAATCGGGCCAATTAATGCCATTTTGAGATCTTTAGCCTGCACTCTCAAGGTCGATATTCAAAAATTGTGGACAAAATGCTTTATTTCCTGCATTACAACTTGCTGCTCTTGGCTGTGATTAAAAACAAAAAGATACTCTCACACACACACACACACACACACACACACACACACACACACACACACACACACACACACACACACACACACACACACACACACACACACACACACACACACACACACACACACACACACCACACCACACACACACACACACACACACACACACACAACACACACACACGGAATGTTCAATAACTTGGTATATTCTGAAGCAAAGTGCACAGACAGAAATAATGCATGGAATATGTCAAAAGCAACGCAAATATTGCACTTGGCAAGGCACATATGTGCCACCTAGTGGTAAAGGCAGGAACATACCCACAGCACAGCATTAACAAAGAAATTGGATTCGGTCATAAAATCCATGATCTGAACACCAGTCAAAAGGAACATTATAGACAGGTTCTAATGAAGCCATCACTCATGCATTTGAACCAATCAGAAAAACAGAGTGTTGCCAGATTAGCAGAGATGCCCCACTTAACTGGATTACTCTACACTGCAATATTAGCAGGAAAGCACTTAGCACACCTGAGAACAGGAGGCGTGAGGAGTTCCTACCTGTTTCTGGAGTGCAGAGAGCTGATAGGAGAGACTCTCGATCCTCATGCGGCCCTCCTGGACCTCCTCTCGTGCTGTGCTCACTGCCTTGTCGTTGAGGTCAGAAGACACTTTGGCATTTTCCAACTACAGGAGGAGAGAGAAAAGGACTGATTGAGCTTCAGGACTGTTTCTCTTTAAGTTGCAGCAAAGCAGCACTGAAACAGCCCAACGTCTTTTATGTCTGAGAGACCCAACCAGACTGGAAGGCACGACTGGGACTCTAAAGTCACCATGATGAGTGAACTGCAACTTGTTTACAGTAATTGTCATGTCTGATTTATACATAAAATGAATTACTGATCCAGTTTTTAATATCAAAAGCAAGTTCATACATGTACTATAATGGGAACGAACCGCACCGAGGCGTTATATATTTTAGCTGTGACATTACATAACCCAATACTGGTGATAGAGTGACTGTACAGGACAGACTGCAGTACCTTGGCCTGGAAGGTTTGCTCCAGCTCAGTCTTGTAGAAGCCGACCTGCTCCTCGTGCTCCTTGCGGAGGTCCTGCAGAGCCTGAGCCAGCTTGTACTCGTACTCCTGCCTTACTCCAGAGTCCACCTCCACCATCCTCTTCTCCTCTCGCCTCCTGGTCCCACGCACCTCCTTCAAGGGGCGCACACAGAACAGTCCTGTCACCTGATTCACAAAACTAGGAAGGACTCGGAGTGCTCGGCGCGATCACCCACCTCCTCGAACATGCTCTTTCTGAACTCCAGTTCCTCGGACAGGCTCTGGCAGCGGTTCTCCAAATCCACGCGCATCAGAGTCTCGGCCTCCAGCTGCTTCTTGGCCACCGCGTGAGCGTCCTCGGCCTGAATCAGAGCCAGCGTTCGGTTACGCTCAAGTGCCATTTAAAGACCGACCCTGAGAACAGCGATAACGAAGAAGCCCGGAGACTCACCCTGGCCAGCTGACTCTTCAGGTTGACGAGATCTGCAGAGAGAGCGGAGTTCTCGTTCAGAGCCGTGTTGAGGGAGGCCTCGCTCTTGATGAACTGCGCCTCCAGCTCCTTGATGCGTGCTTGAGCCGAAGCCAGGTCGCCATCCTTCTTCTTATAGCTGGAAATAAAACAAAAGGGCCACAGATCTATGTCATAGCAGCGGCATTTATAGTCCTGGGAAAAAGCATGGTGTGTCATCACAACTTTCCACAATTTACTATCCAGCATCTTGGCCATTTAGTCTCTAGCCAGCAGAGGTGTGCGATACTGAATCATCTAGCAAAACGGAATTACTTTTGTACGCACAAACATGGCCGTGTCATGAAGTAACCGATGATACACTCCCAAAAAGACTGAGAGCATCACTTTTAGAGGGATAATGTAGGTGATTACAGAGCTTAAATGCTCAACCAAATCCATTTAATAGGGTATAGGATTTGTTATACACAAGTAACGGGATTTATAGCAAACGTGGATCTATGCATCCCAGTAAAACAATTTTAAGCCGGTGTGAATGCTACAAAACAGGACCACGGGCAGCACAGATACCAGACACACCCTGGTCTTAAGCAAGAAAACAGCTCGTTTCAGCTCGCAGGGCAACAGCTGGCCTTAAAGAGAAGAACCCAGCAGATAGCCACGTAAAATCAGAACGTGTGTGTAGTAAGAAAACGCAGTGCATGAGTGGAGAACAGACGTATGGCATTTCCCTTGTGGTTACAGCATCACGCAAGTGTTCATGAGCACATAGCCTCAGACTTCCTGTTCGCTCTGCTCACTAGCAACGAGGGAAAACATCTATGGCACAGCCGAGTGTGTGGGGGGGTTGGCACGCAAGATTATATATACAGTATACACACACACATTACTGGTACATTACTGTGACACTTTATTAGAAAATAAGCTTTGTGTTAATGATTCTGACCAACTGCAGGTTACTTTTTTGCTATGATGCGCCACTCAACTACTACTAAATACTCATCAACTCATCAGTTCATGTTACACTCAACTGATGATGGATTTGTTGGACATATCCCCATCATAAATCAGGGAGCTCCTGTACAATACAACTCCATTAATGCATATAATGCCTTATATAGGGGGGATTTTCTGGGGGTCTGGAACAGATTCATTCAATTTGCAGTATTCCTTATGGGGAAAATTTGCTCGAACCTCGAGAACCGAGGTACCACGGTCTATATATTACATCACAGTTTACAGAAATAAGGTCGTGCCTTTGCTGCCTGCATTATCCATGAAGCAAACCAGGCTTAAGATAAATACAGACCACCATCGGCAGACTGAAAGCTTATTATGTAAACATCGTCAGTTAAACTGTGTTCTCAGTTAAAACAGAGACACTGGTAGGACATCCGAACAGTTGGCCCTTAAATAGGCCTGTCACGAAAAACCTTCGTCCTAAAAATCCTACGCAAACCATTGTTTTGTAAATTAAAAAGAGCATTGATGCTTAAAAATGGTGTATTGCAGAGCAAGGTTACATCAACTCTAGTCAGACACATTCATATTGGGCCAATTTAGAGCAACCAATTGACCTAACGTGGGAGGAAACCGGAGTACCCGGAGTAAACCCACATGGACATACAGTCCAAAGTCGGGACAGAAGCAGAATATCTGGATCTAACAACAGCAACCTCTCATTCACAACAAAATGGGCTAAAGAGAGAAAATAAATAAAATGATGGTTTTTAAAATGACATACATATTGTAGTTTGTATTATATATTTTCTGTCAACTATTTTTCTCTTTCAGAAAACCGGGGAACGGACTAAACGACGATGCTTTCCAAGCTAAGCGCTCAAATCTCGCGCACAGACGCTCGTTACCAGGAGACGTCAATAAGGCAAAACAAGGTGGTGTCACAGCTTGTAGCTGCACACAAAGAGAAGGAGAAAAACTCGAGTGGGCGAGGCTGTGGGTGGGGAGTTTTTGAAATGCACCGTCACTCGTGCTCGGCTGAGGCCCTTCGGTGCAGCTCTGCACACCTGCCCTGTTTATGAAGCTATAATCACCATGTAGCCATCATTCTATTTATTTAACAGGTTAGTAAGAGGTTAATCAGCACGTGCTTAAATCTGTTCGCTTCATGCCTCACACCTTACACAAAGAGGCACTTCAGAGGTAGGATGACTGAAAGAGAGTCTCTACAACTTGACTTGCCTCTTACTGAGCTCCTCGAGCTCAGAATTGGTCTTGCCGAGATCAATCTGAAGTTTTGCCCGATCCCGTGCGGTCTCGTCCAGGACTCGTCTGGCATCCGCCAGCTCCGCCTCATAAAGGGCCTTAATCCCGGTCACCTGGTTACACAGCGAATGCAAATTCTCAGTCAGATTTCCTATTCAGGATCTCATTTTACTGCAGACAAAACCATGCATGTTCATTTCTTTACAAATCCATACCCATACACCAATTCAATTAACATGCAAAGTGTTTCAACTGACACGATCACAAACACAGTCAAAGGGGTGAGGAAGAACTCATGTCACCAGTGGGAATGAAGTAGGAACAAGTACGAACTGTCAAACACCTCAAAGAACGTGGGGCACCGAAATAAAGTATTGGGGTGAAAACAAATCCGATCACGTGGACCACAAACACCACTAGAAAGTCAAATGATGGGAAGGCCTAATGATACTAATAAATCAGAACTTAATTATTCTTTGGCCAATCAAAAATCGATGCATTACAAACTTGAACTGAACTTTCAAAAGCGAATAGGGCCATCACCCTACAAAAACTGACCTACCAAATAAGAGATGACGCTTTTTAAAACATACAATTAAAGGAGCTTGCGTTATGGAGCAGCCTAATACCCCAGTCCATCCCTGTGGAGATTGGTCAGGGATTATCTCCCGGCCACTGGGGCACCAGCAGAAATGGCTTAGAAGGGGCGAGCTCCCCTGTGCACTTAGACCCCTGCTGTACAAATCCGGTGAAAGGAAGGAGTCACCGGTGATTTGTGCAGAGGGACTCGCTGGTTTACAATCCTCTTCCCTCAGAGGAAGGGTCGACACCCAACAGGAAATGTCGACACAGGTAATTAGGAAACAGGAGGACCAATTTGCCTTGCAATAAAACCTCAAACTCATGATCATCTGACAAAATGTCAGTTGTCGCCTGGACTTAACCTGTGTTACTATGCTAAAAATTAAGTGCCGTCATTGCTTTTGACCTTTTGTTTACTCAGTGGTTATTTGGTTTAAAAAGACGTAATTTTACCTATTATTTCTAACAAATATTCTATTTATTTTTGAAGCACTACTTTGATATTTTTCTATATATCAGCAAAGTGCAAGAGCAGCAATGCTTCCCTATCAGAACATAAACGAGGGCGGGGAATGCAGCACGGAAAAGCTATTTATTTAAAAAACTGCTTGTTTTATCATAAATTCAACTTACGATGGATGACAGAGTGAAGCAAACACTGATGCTACATTAAAACTGAAATATATAAAGACTATAACGTCCAGACTGAACCAGGAGGAGATAACTATTTGTTAAGAAAAATATTTTTATAGCTGGTCCAAAGTTTAGATAATAAATATGCTTACAGTAGGCATACCAGCCACAATATTATCGGAAAGCATGTGACATGTTATAGCACCATACACCCTGTATAGTAACATAATAAACAACTAACAGACCATATAGTTTAAATATAAAACTGAAATCAGTCCAATCAACTATACATGCTATATCTACTAAATCCAGGCCACCCGTTCCGCTGGATTAGCAGGTTTCTTACTGGTGGAGATCCTCTGATATTGTTTAACACTGAACTATTGTGAAAGGGGAAGAGAAACGAAAGAGGGGTTTGAATGGAGCCACTCCCGTGGTACAGTGTGGGGAGAGAGCGGGACTTCATACCATCATGGGTCTCTGTAAACATCAAACTCAACGTCTTCTAAAGCACAACTGTGCATCTGGAGGCCATATGGAAGACTTTATTAAAGCTTTCTTGGCTCTTGAAGAAAGAGGGGGAAAATATTTCACCAAATATGTTCTGCAGCCATTTAAATACTAATCAATTTAACACGTTTTGTAAAACTTGGGTCCTGCAATCCATGCAAACCAGTCACAGGTCTTTAATACAAGCAATATTAATTCTATTAGATCTTATAGACAGTTCAATGAGTTGATTAGAAAGCCAAATGCACAGTAAGTGATTAGTCGAGATACTGACAGATCATGTGTCCTTTATTTACAGAAAGCACATGAATACTGCAAACGTTCTTAAACAAAGCAGGTTATCCAGAGAATTTACTGATCTAACGCTAGACATTAAAACTGATGCAAGTTTGTTTATAGCAAGAAATGAAAAAGTAAATGCTTTTCATACAAGTCACTGAGTTTTCTTTTTGAATAAAGTACGCAATTGATGTGATTATCAAAACAGCAAGAGTAGAAAGTCTTTTTAATTATTAGACATAAACATCATGTTAAAAATCAGTCAGGAAAAACCAGACCCACAAAAAGTACGTTTCAAAACATGCTGATAAAAAAACTGGGCGTGTGCAGAAGTTGGGCTCTTTTCCAGATGTTGCAGTCGTGTCTGTAAGGATTTAAAATTGGTTTACTGAAATATATACACGTTATAAGATTTATTCGGCACCCTGCAGAGATGAACATGTTATTGTTTTCTATGTAAAGCAACTTAAAATAAATAAAACTTTACGAAAAAGAAAGCTATGAGCTAATAAAATTTGGCACATATTTAGACTAAATAGTCTACATGTTCATTAAATTTAATTAGGTGAGGTAAATACAGAATAAAAGTAAAAATATGGTTCTTTTTAAACAATAGCATTAGCACTGCTAGCCCGTTACTACTGCTTTCGGTTGACTCGTTAGCCTAGCATGCTAAGCACAGACCGAAATTCAAATCTACCTCTCTGGTGGTGACCTCCTCCTTCTCCGACACCTTCACCAAGAGCCGGTCATTCTCCAGCTCCAGAGACCGGACGCGGTCGATGTAAACGGCTAGCCTGTCGTTGAGGTGCCGCAGGTCCTCTTTCTCTTGCAGGCGGGAGATGCGGGTCGGGGAGAGCGGGGTGGAGGAAGCGGACGCCCGGCTAGACTCGGACGCGGCGCGGCTCGGGGTTACAGTCGCCATGTCTTCACCTGCAACCTGCTTCTGATTTATTCTCCAAAGGGTTTCAGTCCTGCTTCAATTTAAACGCGGGAATTCCGTAAATGAACCCTGAACGAGGCGCGTTTAATCCTCCGGGGTTACTCGGTGCCGTTCTGAATGAAAGTGCCAGTAACGGTGCTGCTGCGAGTCCGCGCTGGTTGGCTATCTTTGAAAGAACAAAATACAAAATGGCCGACTGTAGCATAAAAAAACGCGCCAAAATCATCCGGACTACAAATGACGCTGGGATATGTAGTTCTCTTTAGTTAGCCGCTGTAACGTTTGGACACAATTTGACGAATTTGCTGAATGAAATTCAGTTTTTATTATTCATATGCATATATCTATAAGTTGCACACTACACACGTACTTTAGTTTTAGATTGTAGACAAAAGTATTAGGCCACCATTAGATGAGATAGAGCGTTATTTAAGCAGTAGTATAATGACCATATGGAATTATTTCTCTGTCTAGCTATTAGAAAACAACCAGAAAATACAGAAAAGTTGTATGCGACATTTAAAAATCTGAATAAACAGCTTCTTTGGCAAGTATATTCTTTTTGACCCTTGGATGGTCTTTTTGTAAGGGTAGCAGCCAAGAAACGACTTTTTCTAAAGGGGAACAGGGTGAAAAGGCTTCTTATTCTTTTTCTTCTTTCGGCTTCTTCGGTTAAACGTTTCCACCTCACCCTGTCCTCCACATCCTCTACTCTCATCCCAACTCTCTGCATCTTCATTTACCACAACCATATAACTCCTCTTTGGTCTTCCTTTCCGTCTCTTGCCTGGCAGCTCCATCTCCAACATCCTCCTACCAATATATCCACTATCCCTCCTCTGCACATGTCCAAACCATCTCAGTCTTCCCTCTTGAATTTTGTCTCCCAATTTTCCAACCTGTGCTGTCCCTCTGATGATCACATTCCTAATCCTGTCCATCCTAGACACTCCTAAAGAGAACCTCAACATCTTAAGTTCTGCCACCTCCAGCTCTGCTTCCTGTCTATTTGTCAGTGCCACTGTCTCTAAGCCATACAACAAGGCTGGTCTCACTACTCTCTTATAAATATTTCCTCAAAAGGCTAAGATGTACTAAACCTCACAAAGACTGGAATGAAAATCACTGGAAACGGGTATTATGGGGTGATGAATCCAAGTTGTCATTATACCATTGCTAAAACAACACATCTAATGGTGTCCTAAGACTTTTGCACAGCGCTGTGGCTTATATAAAGCTGTATTATAAATACATACTGTATAATAATAAAATAAAACGTCTATACTCTATTCTGAGACAGTAGTCCTATTCCAGTCAGTAGGTGGCGCTGTGGTTATTGTGAGCAGGATTCATCCTCTGCGCGCTTTGTATAATCTCTCTCCGCTGTGGATCAGTCCTTCCTGTTTGGACGCCATTAGAAAAGGCAGGTACGGTTCGCTTCGGCTTTGTACTTTATGTAATCCTTCAATAATCAGCGCCATCGTAATGGGAATAAAGAGGATGCGACCTTGTTTTGAAAGTAGAAATGGCTTACAGGCGTTCTGTGTAGTTATTGTTAGCTGAAGATGAGTTTTTAAGGGTAGATGAAGTGTAAAGGGAGCGGACTGAAGGCGGTATGGCTGCACTGAGCCCTGAGGGACCCGGTTAGGGTTGGAGGAGGATTAAAGAGCTGCTGCCTGTCTAAGAGTTAAATAAAATATAATACGGGTGCACAAGAGTGGTTAAAAACCAGAAAAGGCAGTAAGAACATGTTCTCCTCCTGCCGTAACAGTTCATGGTAAACAGCAACATGGCTCATTCTTTACCTGTCCCAAGTTTGTGTCGTTGAGCGAACATGACCATAGTCGGTGTATTTCTGCTACTGTAATGTAACTATGAAGGGTATTTTCGCAAGAAAACCGTGCAGACAATACCTAAATGCATCAGAGATGCTGCTGAAAACACGAGTGGAAGCCTGAACCCTTGTCCACACGCTAAATCTTGCATTATATAGAAATTAGAAAATATATAGTGAAATATATACCATTTGGACCCTGTGTAGTGGGAGACTAACACTTTAGGATGATATTATGCACCTGGTACTTCTGTTTGATGGAAGACAATACAGCATTAGGTACAACATAGAAAATGGTGAGCCAGTTTATATAGTTATAGGTTAGAGAGAATATAAAGGTGTACTACTTATAATAGGATGGGCACATACCAACACCATTTACAACTTGGTACGAATCACTGACTTGCACAAAAATGTCTCAACACCAAGTTAGAAGTTTCTAGTCCAAACGTGAGGTAATGACACCCTCATTGAATGATGGACTTGTGCTCTTAAATCCCTTACTCTGCAGCATTGATGGGCTATTTAAGAACATAACATCTAGAGTTAAGCAATTATTTCCTTTTTTGGGACTGTGGTAGCCTAGCTGTTAAGGTGCTGAAAAATGGACCAAAAGGTCCAGGGTTCAAATCCCACCTCTGCCAAGGTAAGATCATGTCAGTTGTAAGTCGCTCTGGATAAGGATGTCTGCTAAATGCTGTAAATGTTTTCCTATCCTAATTAAGATGCAAGTTGTTAAAGCGAGTGGTTGTTGGTTGGATGGCCATTAAACAGTGCATACCTGTATTAAAATAACACCTGGTAACAAGTTCTATACTATGGGAAGAAGCACCACAAGGGCGCAGCTTGTACATGGGCACCTTTCCATTCGAGGGCTTCCCATTCTGATACTCAATGTTTTTGGGATTTTAGTGAAAAGCATTTAGCAGACACCCTTATACAGAGCGACTTACAATCTTACATTCAAGCAATTGTGGGTTAAGGGTCTTGCTCAAGGACCCAACAGCAGCAGGGAGCTTGGCAGACGTGGGATTTGAACCCTGGTCCTTCTGGTCCAGAGTCCAGTACCTTAACCGCTAGGCTACCACAGTTCCAGTGTGTACTGAAAATGGTCAAGTCAGATTTTTCTGTAGCGCCGACTAACAGTATGAGGACCGGAAGTGAACATATCAATGATTGAGTGTCATTCGTCTGTCCCGAGGCTTTTTGCTTTCAATTTGATGCTATGATGAAGCATCGACATGGGACAGCATCTCCTGCACTTGCTAAGACTGAGGAAACTTGCATTGCACATGATCTAAGCCAGAGTGCTGCTTAAAACAGCGATGTGGAAAGGGTGTCCAGATGTATCATTATGAAACTTTTGTTCCTTACAGAAATGGCGGTTCGGTATCCCATGGCGGTCGGCCTTAACAAAGGCCACCCAGTGACCAAGAACGTGACCAAGCCCAAGCACAGCCGTAGGCGAGGGGTAAGCAGATCCTGCGCTCATATCCGCTGAAGTTTATCTGGTTCTTAGATCAAATCACTGAACTGTGACCAGTCAAGGCTAATTAAGGCTATTCATCCAACACCCAGCCATGGACCACACTCGCTCACAGTGTCCTTTCCCTCCTCTAGCGACTGACCAAGCACAGCAAGTTTGTGCGCGACATGATTCGCGAGGTGTGCGGCTTCGCCCCCTACGAGAGGCGTGCTATGGAGTTGCTGAAGGTGTCCAAAGACAAGCGTGCTCTGAAGTTCATTAAGAAAAGGGTGAGTCTCGAATCAGAACTCCTGATTACACTTGGTGTAAGGTGATTGGTAGATTAGCGGCTGCTCTTTAAAATAGCCTTGCTGTAAGCGCTGCACTGATGCAAAGAGATGGCAAGAAAGCCTTATGTGCCAAACTATTTACCCAACAGTCGGCTCGAAAGCTAAACTTAGTTGAGCGCTGTCATCTGAATATAGATCCTTCTGGAAAATGGCTTGGATTACTTCGAGAGTGAAAGCCTCTTTCCATGATTTCACATGGATGAATGTGTACCTCGTTCCTGTCTCCAGAACCCTCCCACTTTGAATGATGTCAGTGCCACGGGAGCAGTGATTGGCTCTCGTTATCTATGGATTGTCTATTGGACCAGAGTTTTGTTCCTCGTGTGCTCGTTCTTTACAATCTAATAGACAATCATTAAATCATAATTAACCATTAAATAGAGCAGAATACTGAACACAGCTCGATCTGAACGCTAAGTTTAACACTTTGTGTGTGAAAATGTCAGCCATTATAGAAACACTAGGGACCGTGGTAGCCTAGCGCCTAAAGTACTGGACTGTGGACCAGAAGGTCCAGGATTCTTGAGCAAGACCCTTAACCCACAATTAGAATGTAAGATTCTATCGTTTGCAAGTCGCTCTGGATAAGGCCGTCTGCTAAATGATGTAAAACTCAAACCACCAACTATCATTCCATGGTTAAAATCACTGAGATCACATTTTCCACACTGATGCTTAATGTGAACATGACCTGAAGCAGTGTAGATAACTGTAGTCTGTGTGTGTTTATTCATACGTATCTCAGACATGGAGCTTCAGCTTGCCTGTGTGTTAATGCAGGGTTTACAGCAATGGCCTATAATAATGGATTAATAAACTGTTCATCCTAGGTGTCATCCAGAGTAGGGCCCTGTGACATCCATTTATTTATTTATTGTTAAAGAAAATACCTCAAGCAGTAGCAGTGGCTCTTTTGTATTTAATGAAATTGCTGCTCTAACATTTAGCAACATCAGAAATATTAAGTTATTACCAAAACTGATAAGGTTCAGGATGCATAGTTTATAACTCTAAGTAAAAGTGCAATTTGTAACTGAAATAGTTCAGTTTCAACAAACCTAAGGTCAGTTTAGTACTGCCGATAAATCGTTAGGACAATGTTGTGCCCTGAATTTTGAAAGTTTAGATGGTCTAGTTTTAGACTTTCAAAATCTTAGTGTTTTGTTTCTGACCGTGTTTGCTTTGTTCCAGGTCGGAACTCACATCCGTGCCAAGAGAAAGAGGGAAGAGCTCAGCAACATTCTGGCTGCAATGAGAAAGGCTGCTGCCAAGAAAGAGTAACCTGTATTAATGGACAAATAAATTTGTAAAACCAATTCTGCAGTGTGCAGTCTGGGTCATTGCTGCTGTTTGATTCCTAACAGAGGAAGCTTTGCCTGCTGTAAATCTGATCCTTATTGTACAGGTACTGTGGTAGCCTAGCGGTTAAGATACTGGACTATGGACCAGAAGGTCCATCCCACCAGTTCAAATCCCACCCCTGCCAAGCTCCCATTGTTGGGTCCTTGTGCAAGACCCTTAACTCACAGTTGCTTGGGGGTTTTCTGTGAAACCGGATGTTGACCAAACATTACCGTAGTCACATAAGTGTAGATATTTTGCTTAGTGTTTTATTTTAAACAATAATATTAAGACACAATATGAAGGGATTTAGCACTGTACTGTACAATAACAAATTCTCATCTTTATCTTTCATACAATTGTTAAACACATGAAAAAGCTGGAAGGTCACCATGTCTTGGGCAGCAGAAAAATCCGTTGAGTGGACTGTACCATGAGGCTTTCATATGCCCCTGGCTTTTTCTACAAGTGCGGTACACGAGTTGCTGCACGTGGCTTGTCTTGCCTGACAATGCCCAGGACAGTGGCACGTGTCTGTATGAAAAGCGCCCCCTAGCGGTGCATGCCAGTTATCGCAGTGGCTGAGTTTACATGACAGTGCTACAGTACAGCCTTGAAAAGATAGTGGTATAAAACAACAAAGGGCTATGTATTTTTCATTCCATGACAAACAAATTGTATTTCATTACATAAAAAAAATCAATGCATATGAAAAACTAAAGTACAGCCAATGTCCTGCCAGAGGCCTCTGTGCCCTGCCAGGGACTTCAGGGGTGCCAGAGGCATCATATCTCACCTCAAGCTGTACAATGGACAGAGCGTGTCAAATTTCGGGGCTGTTGGTTGAACAAACGGTCATAACTCCACAAATAATTAACCGATGACTTAGCTGAAAGGTTTGTGTGGGAGAGGACCCCTTGCTGATTGCTATGATATAAAATTGTGTGGATTGATGAGAAAATCTTAAGAGTTATGACAAGTTGAAAATGAAAATTTAGAAAAAGCCAATCAGAGTTGCTGAAATTAATATGGGAGCAATCTCTACCTAGTCCCGAACAAATCATAACTTTAAGAATAATTTGTTAAACGATGAAATATTTTGATAATTTCTGAAGGGGAAGTATCTCTATCATTTACAGTTTAAATGAAGTTTCTAGGTGAAAGTATCAGGATTTTAGACAAGTTTGTTCAGTGAAAAAGTGAATTAATCAATTCTCACTGAAAGCTAAAATGTTCTCCCGAACATGCTGGACATTTTGGTGTTTGTCCTGTGTCGATATCTTGAAAACTGTAGAAGGAGATACGTGCAGAATATCAGGTGAATTAACAATAATAATAAAAATATTCGGAAGAACAATTAATAATAAAAAGTAATAAGAATGTGCCAGTAATATTTTTTTTTAAGTTTAAGGGCAAAACACTGAGTTAATGTCATAAGTGCTGCATCAATTATATATTTATTAATTGGGTAAATATTTGAGAAAAGATTAACTGAACAAGGACTGCTGCTAATGATGCTCAAGCCATGACATGTGGAGGCACCAGCCATACTTTTGGCAACCAAAACTGAGCAAACGAGAATTTAGATGCGTCTGGACCAACGTTTCCTCCTCCAAGTCTCTTCTGAAGACATTTCTTTTCAAACAACACATCTGTCCTTCCTCTGCCTTAGCTTGTTTTTGTACGTTTCCTGTTTCTTAATTATTTGCTCTCCCATTTCTGTAATCTCAGTTGTTAACGAAGTGCATCCTAAATCACGTGACCATATTAATAATAAGACGTTACACGTTTACGTGCACTTCATGAACTCTCAGACTTCGGCAGTTCTCTGATTGTTCAAGTGTTCATGTATGCAGCTTACTCCAGTCTAGAAATCAGATTAAGAAATCGGATTTCTCTTAGCAGTTACCCGATTTCATAAACCGACACGGTTGGGTTGCCAGATCCGCTTATTCTTAAGACGCGTTTGGTGTCTTTTTTCCATTGACTGTGAGAGGAGTTTTCTCGTGGGATCTGGCAACCCCGGAATTAAGGGCAGTAAAACGGCTATCGAACACTTCGTTTAGGCTAAAACGCAGTATATACTAGAGAAAACAAAGAAGTTTATTATTTAATATTACATTTTGAACTTTAGGTCACATATTTCTGTGAGACTAGCGGCTGGTTGCAAAGTAGAAATCCGATTACTTCGCCAGTCATGTAAACCCGGAGGTTTCCCATTATCTGATTACTCAAGTCAATGTATCGTTGATCGGATTACTGACAAATCTGACTTTCTGCAGCTAACTCAGAATCAGTGAAACCTTTGACTAAGACAAATTCACCTTCAGCAGCTCGAATCTCGGTTTGGAATGGAATCAGCTTTATAGCGAACAAACTGAAATAAATAATGCAGTCAGACCACGTTCAGGTTTAGAAGTACTTTTTTCCATTACAATATATAATAGGTCAAAAACAAGTGGGGTTAAGAGGCTGCGCAGCAGCAAAATCACAATCCCACCATCTCAGATTTGGGATTTGCAGATTTTAGCGTCTATGGGCTTCCCGAGGCATCGAGGCCACCGGCTTTCTGACACCTGGGGGGAACGTGAGCTCCATGTCAGTCACTTCTGGTAGAACAAACCCCTGGATGCCAGTGCTTTCAGAACGTAGCGATCGAACACCACAGCGGTTAGTACAGCTCATAAAATACATCAAGTAGCTCATTGTTTATGGAAGACAATCTTGTAGATCTCTTGGTAATGCTCCACGAAGTGCACCTCCAGACCCTCTGTGATGTAATCGGCCAGGTCGGAGAAATCCTTCTTGTTTTCGGCGGGGAGGATGATGCAGTCCACGCCCGCTCTCTTCGCCTGTTAGGAACAGTAGAATATCGGATTACTGAATGAACGCCATTTTATACACAAGGGTTAGTGTAAATTGTATTATACTGAAAGAGCAGCTGAGCCCAGGACATGCTTCATGAAAAGTGTTTCAGGGAGCTTCCTGTCCAGTGCATTCACTGATCAGAACTGTGGGAGGATTCTAGGCATCCATCAGGTACATGTTGAGGTATACAGGTACTTCCCGTTCTTACGATATTTCGACTTTATGATGGGAATCTGACAATAATTTTCCCGGGAAAGCGATATATATAAGCGAGGAAGTCACCAACATGTAACGCAGAGTAGAAGCCTGAAAAGTGCAAGAATCTTTTTTTTCCCCACTTTCAATACATTACATGAGATATTCAGTCATTTATTATGAAATAAGCTTTATGTTAATGATTTTTGCCCAATGGTAGCAGTGGCCACAGTTGTGTTGTAAGCATGTTTAACTGGGTTCTCTTGATCTACTTTTAGTACTTGTGTGAAAATCTGATGATATTTATGCAGAAATCTGAAAATTCTGAAGGGTTCCCAACCTTAAGCACCACTGTACTAAAGTTTCAGCAGTTTCTCAGTATCACAAATCAGACCGCCTTACCCTCACCCGCTCAGTCCCTGAAACTCACCGCGATGGTTTTCTCCTTGATGCCTCCGACAGGCAGGATCTTGCCGGTCAGGGACACTTCCCCAGTCATGGCCACATTCTGACGCACCGGTGTGTTCGTGGCCAAGGACAGCAGGGCCGTGACGATCGTACAGCCTGCGCTCGGTCCGTCCTTCGGAGTGGCACCCTGCACACAATCGTGAACCATGAATGGACTGTATTTACCATTGGACCAAGCTTTAAATGTCTCGCTTATCCCAGGATATCCAGTTCTGCCACGATTATAATGAAAAGTCTTTAAATCATCTTGAGTTTTTAACTGAATGTAAGGAATAAGTGTTCTAGGCTCACCTCCGGCACGTGCAGGTGGAGGTGGGATGCCACCAGGAAGTCGTTCTCCGGCTGTTCCTTCATGAGGAAGGACCGGGCGAAGGTGTAGGCGATCTTGGCGCTCTCCTTCATCACGTCTCCCAGCTGGCCCGTCACCTCCAGGGAGCCTTCTGGAGGCCCGTCTTTACCCTTCGAGGCTTTTGGACGCCTCAGAGACGTCTCGATGAAGAGCGTGGAGCCACCTGTGCAGTGAAGAAGGGAAAGGGGGGGAAGGTTCCTTTTTGCGACACACCGACTCATTTCTGATGATCACCTAAAGTTAAACACTTCCTCACCCATGGCCGTCCATGCCAGGCCCATGACCACGCCCGGCGGTGTGACATCATACATCCGGTCGACTGTGAACAAGGGTTTGCCTACGTAGTCCTGCAGATTATCAGGACGCACGCTAACGCTCACCTCCTCGCCATTAACGATACGGAATGCTGCTTTGCGGAAAACCTGCCAGATTCCAAGAATGAAGTATAACTGATAAGCTAGCCCTCGTTTATTACAGCATTATAGCGAATTACATTCATAGTATCACAGTGGTACCTCGTTTCTCGTCATTAATTCGTTCCAGAAGGCTTAAGTACTGAAAATGGCGAGTGCCGAGCAAATTTTCCCCATAAGTAATAATGTAAATTGAATGAATACGTTCCAGACCCCCAGAAATCACTGAATCACTGTGTACTTGAATCGTGAATCATGAATCGACTCATACCTAGCGAACGATGAGAACCGAGACCCATTTTTCTAGTCAAACTGCGCAGAGAACCGAGGTGCCACTGCATCTGTGTGATGATTAATACCTTAAAAAACGAACGCTGTTTGAATGCAATTCCCCGTGTGGATCGGAGTTGTTCATACCTTCTCCACCTGTTTCTGGAGGTTCCTGACTCCACTCTCTCTGCAGTACTGTCGGATCAGGACGTTCAGGGCCTCGGAGGAGATGCTGGACTTCTGCTCATCCAGACCACACAGCGTCCGCAACTGGGGCACCAGGTACCTCTGCAGGCCAAAGCACAACAATATTCAGATACTAACACAGTACTGGGTGTACTCTAGCACCTTGGAGGCCTGGGTTCAAATAATTTAGCGGTGACTCCGGCCTGGCCGTGTCTGAGGGAGGAAAGGCTGGAGAGAGGAACAGCAAGAGCGATTTATGTTTTTAAAGCAAGAACCTATTTAAAAAAGGAAGGGTCCTGTTTAACGCCTTCCTCATCCTGGTCAGGGTCTCACTAGAGGGTCTGGTGCCTAACCTAGAGTTCGTGGGCTCAAGCAGAGATACACCAGTCCATAAACGCACCCCCTGGCATGGGATGAACCCATACCGAGCCACAACTAATGTATTTAATATTCTTCCATGTGACAAGTGCGTTCCTTCGCTTTACTAAAACGATTAGAGATAATTAACCCCACAGGTCTTTTTTATTTCTACTCTACTTGCAAAATCACTCCAAAGCCTTCTTGTTTGTAGGAATCCTTTACCTCCGCAATGGCCAGTTTCTCCTGAGCTACGTATCCAGACACGTTGATCATCTCCATTCGGTCTCTCAGGGGTTCAGGGATGGTGTCGATCACGTTGGCAGTGCAGATAAACAGAACCTGGAGACACACCAAACATTATTTACTGCACTAAATAATGCCACTCATATTCTCCATGTCATTATATTTACTTTATTCATGTAGCCTATTTAGTTTATTTAAACTATGACTATAAACGTATGAATTTGGTGACTTAGGTTAATTTTTACATATGATATCTAAGGCACCCAAGCAGGTTTGGTCCATTTCTGGAGTCTTGATCCCTGAGCTTGCTCAATTAGAGCTGTGGGCTTCGATATTTGTGAAGCTGCTTTGAGACAATGCTCCGTTGTAAAGCGTTATACAAAATAAATTTGACTTGACTTGGAAAAGTGGAAAGGTAAGGTGTAGTAGTTGCTCTACAAGGTATTTGATTACATCGGCCGACAAAATTTTCAAACCCTTTTTTTTTTTTTTTTTTAAACCTACAGGTAATAAGAGAAATTCTGACTGATTCATATATGGATTAATCAATTCAGTGTGGGTTCAAATCGCAGCACTGAGAAGCTGTTGGGCCCTTAAGCACGTCTCTTAACCTTTGCTTGGTTTGTTCATTGTTGTCCATTTACCTTAGAAAGATCCACAGGAACATCCAGGTAATGATCCAAAAAATTAGCGTTCTGCTCCGGGTCCAGCAGCTCCAGCAGGGCAGAGGACGGGTCACCTTGGTAGCCGCGGCCGATCTTATCCACCTGTTTGATTTGTAGAGAGCCGGCGATTAGAACGCTCTAACGGAAAGTGTGATCATTTCCACATCGAGACGGTAAGGCCCGAACCTCGTCTATGAGCACCAGCGGGTTCTCGGTCTTCGTCTTCTTCAGACACTGGATGATTTTACCAGGCATGGCTCCCACATAGGTCCTCCTACAGGCCACAAACCCATAACCATCAGCAAAGCCACACAATATTATGCAAAGTATGATAGAGAGACTATAAAACTACTGCATATAAGACAAAATGTAAACGAATAAAATATTGAAATAACAAATGTCCTTGCTTAAGGGACAGGTAATTCCTCAGCACCCACCTGTGACCTTTGATCTCCGCTACGTCGGTCATGCCTCCCACGCTGAAGCGGAAGTACTCTCTGTTTAGCGCCCGTGCTATGGAGCGAGCGATGCTGGTCTTCCCCACACCGGGCGGTCCATAGAAACACAGGATCTTTCCCTGGGTGCTGCCTCTCAGCTGGCTAACCGCTATAAACTCCTGCAGCAGACAAACCCAACACCAAAACCATGAGCGACCCTTCCTCAATCTGAAGAGTCTCTGTACCCGAGGATCGGCTCACCAGGATTCGCTTCTTCACGTCTTCCATCCCATAATGATCCTCCTCCAGGACCTCTCTGGCTCTGGTCAACTCCAGGTTCTCCACGCTGTTGGTGCCCCAGGGCATCGAGGTCAGCCAGTCCAAATAGTTCCTCGTAACACTGAGGAGACAAACAGCATCATGATCATCATTTCTCCTTCATTTCTAGCACAGGGACATCGGGGGGTGTTGCTGCAGCACCGAGGGATGATCCCCTAATCGAAGGCCCTTCCTTACACAAGTAATATAATATGGTTCAGAAAACATCCAGATTGAACAACATACAATTTCACAGAGCGTTTCCTGGACACCAAGTGACACAAACCTGTATTAGCTACCTCAAGTAACCTAGACATCTAAAGCATACAGGAGGGAGTTCTGGATCCAAACCCCTGTGGATATGGAGGCCCGCCTGCTTAATAAATGAATACTGTTCAATGATAACAGTTCAAAGCACCTTGTTACTGTGATGGGAATTTATTCGAGAGCTTCTGCACTTCCTGTACTCACCTGAACTCTGAGGAATGATTATCCAGCAGACTGAGCTTGTTCAGCTCCTCAGTAATGACCTCCATGATGTGCTCGGGTACGGTGCGCTCCTTCAGCCTCTCTCGGAACTTCTCCTCGATGGCGTCCTTGTCCTCCTTTTCTAAGCCCAGCTCCTTCTTGATGATCTTGAGCTGCTCCTGCAGGAGGTACTTCCTGTGGGTCTGCTTGATCTTCTCCTCCACCTATAAAGCAGGAACGGAGAGAGGGAGAGAGGGAGGGAGAGAACGACTCAACAGTTGATAAGAATCACATGATTCAATGACATTCCATTAGTACTTCTGTAGTGCCTGTGTGCGGTTAGACCTGGCTCTCACCTCTCTGCCGAGGCGCTGCTGCAGTTTGCTCAGCTCGTACTCCTTCTTCAGCAGCGACAGAGCCTTGTACAGCCGTTTCGGGATCTGAATAAACATCATGCATGTCACATTTTTGCGGGCAGGAGGAAGGTTTCCAGGAGACATTGGAAAATTTAGCTGCTTACGTTGGTTTCTTCCAGAACGTCCTGTAGCTCGTGGGACTCTGCGCCGGTCAGAGCAGCCCCCATGTCACTCAGGTAGATCGGGTTATCCACGACCCTCTGTCCAGCCTGCATCATCTGCAGAACGGATTCCCTGCACATCACACAAGCAACCAAGCTAATCCAGAGCAAATTCCAGCTCTATCAAAATGGTACGATCCAACCAACTGAGGCTGAAGGGCCCAAGGATTATAGACTTTCAGGTCTATAATCCAATCCAGTATGCTCTTACATCAAACAATTCGGAGTACAAAGGAATTTTAGTATACAGTACTGTGCAAAAGTCTCAGGCCACCATTAGATTAGATGTACTATTGTTTTAGCAGTTAGTCCCATTGAAAAAGTTTAAATATTGTAATTCTTGCCATCGTACCTGTACAGACTTATAGGGGTAGGATACGTTATGGATACACTGGCGCCAAATAGCGATATTTTTATTAAACACGCAGGTGCTCTAAACGGACTTTCTCTCGTTTGACTTGCAATCATTTACGACACCACTAGATGGCGCCAATAAATAGCGCTAATGAATAAGGTAAATCTGAGACAAAAAGACATTTTAACCCCAGAACTGTTCTGCTTTCGAACAGAACCAAGCCGGGAACCATCGATGAGGTTGTGGGCACGAGGTTATACACCAATCACCCGACTTTACCTATAGAGAGGGTTCAGAGCGATGATGTCCCGGATGGTCTTGACGATCTCTGCGGTCAGAGCCTAAACATGAAGAGCTGGTTAGTAACCCAAAGCCTACAGGCAGGACAGCAAAAAAGCCTCAGTACAACTGGAGTACCTTGACTTCCTCTGTGACCTGGAACTCCTCGTGTATGACGTTATCCACCTCCACCATCAGGACCTCGTTGGTGGGCAAAGGAACAGCCTCCACTGTGAACTCCACCCCTTTCACCCGCTCCTCCATGGCGTTAGCCAGAGACGCCGAGTCCTTACGGAGCCGCTTGGACTTCCTTCGCAGGGCTTTGGACTGTTCTGGGTCCGAGTCCAGCTCGGGAAGCGTGTCCTCAGCCTCGACCTCCAGCTGTTTAGTGATCCGGATCCTACAGACGATGGTGAAGGTCTCATACACTAGGTCCCACAGAGCCACGAGTGATGATGATAAGCTAAACCTGTTACCTTCGGTGTCCCATCACGATCATGCGTAGTTTGTCCCCGAGGTCTTGCATCTCATGGATCTGGACGAACGTCCCCGTCTGATAGACAGAATCCAGATTCTCCACCATGTCTGACTCGTCACTGGAAAACCACAGGACATAAGAGTGCTCACACAAACACACACAATGCAGGATCTCTTCTGAACTTAAATCGTGCTCAGATTCTTACGTATCATCCTTTTTGAGAAAGACTCCGGCGTAGGGCTGAGCCAGTCGCACCTTCCGCCTCAGCAGGTCCATCAGCTGCTTATTCTTCACCTGGATGTTTAGATCAGATAAATGTAAGGGTCTCGTTCAAGGACAGAGGCAGAGGTGGGATTTGAACCCTGGACCTCCTTGTCCACAACAGATACTCATAGCGTGTATAAGGTATTTTAATCACCCCCATCTGTGGGCTTCCAGTGGTTCATTCATTCATTAAACTAACATCATTTGTATAATACTGGGAATGTCATTACCTCGATGATCTTGATGAACCGAGGGAACACAGGATTTCTGGTCACGGCGATGAGAGGGACATGAGGAAACACTTCAGGAACCATCATGGGAGTGAGAGCGGTCATGTGTGGGACAGCAGATCCGGAATCAGCTCCGTCTCCCCCGGACTCATCTCCGTTAGACCCCGCGCTCTCCCCTCCGTCCTCTCCCGGGACCCCGCCACTTCTGTTCCCGAACAGATACCTCCTCTGATCCAGGTTCATAAACCATCCCGAGGCCGGACCCTGTGCTGCGGATGCGGGTGAAAAGACCCCGGTAATCCTGCTCCATCTTGTCACATCACCAACCTTCAAAGTCCTGGCTGATCTCAGACCTGCAGCTGCTGCTCCTGTCACTGAGGTGCCGTTACCTAGCGCACCACTATATAAAGAGGACGCTCTGCACGGAATGTACCACTGCGCTCGGTGTGAGGTGAAACCTCGCGTACAGGACGAACTGACTTCAGCACCGGACGGTTTAAAGCTGCTCCTACAGAAGACGGTGATGTTTCTGTAAGCGTCTCTGTACCTCAACCACATCTTCGTGTAGGCAGCCATCTTGATCTCGATACTTCTATGGGCAGCCTCCCAACCTCTGGCCATCCCTGATGACGTACTTGCATTTTTACCCAATGGTTTACTCCAACGGTCACCCAACAACCCCGCCTCAACTCCTTCAGTAAAATGTGTTTTAAAAATGACTTCTTTTCTTTTCTTTCTTTCTTTCTTTCTTTCTTTTTTTCTTGCTTTCTTTCTATTAATTTATGTTAGCAAATATTTTTTAATGTTTGCTAAGCCATGTAGTTACTTGTGCATTTACCTCAGACACAATGTTTTACTCATTTATGGACTGTTTTTCAAGTAGACTTTTTATTATTTGAACAATAAATAGTTTATTTATTTATTTGTAAAGTATTATTATTATTATTATTATTATTATTATTATTATTATTATTTTATGATGTATTGTTTATTTATGTAATGATTATAGTGCATTTTAGGCCCAATATAATATATTTATTTATTGTTTAATAGATTTATTAAGGAATTTACAATGTACATGTTCCTATTAATTTAGGTTTTGTTTTCAAGCATACTTTTTATTTCTTTAAAGAATTTTATTTATTTATTTTTAAAAGCATTTTATTGTATTATTATTATTGTTGTTGTTGTTGTTGTTGTTGTTGTTGTTGTTGTTGTTATTATTATTATTATTATCATCGTCATTATTGTCACTAATAATGATGATAATAATAAATTACTACACTAATAATAATGACAATTATTCTCATTATTATTATTTTATAAAACAACAACAATAATAATAATAATAATAATAATAATAATAATAATAATAATTTTATATTATTTGGTGTATTGTTTATGTATATAATGGTTATGGTGCCTCCCCCCTTAAATGTTTTTATTTAAGTACAATATTTAAACTTCATATAGTCACTTGCGTCCTATTTTAAGTTAATTTTTATTATTTTCTTATTTTAAGCAATTAAACCAACCTTATATAAATACCTTATTAAACACACCAATTAAACCAACCTTATATAAATATTTTAAGGTTATTTTTGATTCATTCTACTTATTTTGTATTTACTTGCTTTTTGTTTCTTCAGCTAAAACACTTATATCTGACGTATTATTTAAGTACTGGATTATTGCTGTATGTTTTACATAATCCTCGTTTAATACTAAATATTTACAAAGCGAGTTAAACAACCACCAGCGCTGCCGTGACGTCACAACCTCGCGCCGTCAGCTTGCACGTGCGCGGTCCGAGCTGTGGAGAGGTGCAACGTTTTACTCTTTTAGTCAGTTCGGAAAACGCGTTAATTATTCAACATGGGCAAGAAGTTAAAAGTAGGAAAAACTCGTAAAGATAAATTTTATCACCTGGCAAAGGAGACGGGTAAGTCTGTTACGTACGGGTCTGTTTATTCTCAGTTTGTAGTGTAAGCTAGCAGCGCTAGCGGACTAAAGCACCGTGTGGCTGTGTTTTAAATTAACATTAATTCCCTACCGAGGGGCATTGCGTAGTGCGTTCGGCAAGTAGCTCTGCACTGTATGTAGTGCACTCTGTTTCTAGGGTGGACGTATTTGGGATTTAGCCTGCTGTTCTCGTTCATGTCAGCGGCTGTATCTTTAAATACTATAGTAATTCGTTACCGGAGTTGTTTTGTTTGAGGTTTTAGTAATAAATCTTTATTTTTTATGGTCAAAAGTGAGTGTTATTTTTCTTCGCTGTAGTTTTTAGTGCTTGGGTGTGTATAGTAATTCCAAGTTGTTTTATTATTTAGTGAATTTAAATTTTAAACCAGTAAGTCCATTGCGATGTGTGTATTGTAATACCTTTATTCGAGTTCGTTCTAATTTTTTGAATGAATTCCTCGGTAAAGCACATGAAATATGCATATATAGTTCATGTGTGTTAAGTAGGTTAATAACCATACTAATAAGGATAATGTCCTTATCAGACCATATGCGAATGGATGTTATGTGCCGCATACCTGTGTGTATGTGTATATTGAATTTTTTTTTAATTGATTCAAAAATTATTTCCTCATAATGGTACATTGTTTCGAGTTATTGATTTATTTCTGTCGCTGTAAAATCTAATATTATTAAACATTTAAAAAATATTCTACAGCAGAAGCTGTGCGATGAATGACTTGAGACACAAAGTTTTTTATTTTTAGGTTATAGATCACGGTCGTCCTTTAAGCTCATCCAGCTGAATCGCAAATTCCAGTTTCTTCAGAAGGCCAGGGCTCTGGTAGACCTCTGCGCCGCTCCTGGAGGATGGTGGGTAATGTAGTTTTTTGTTTTACACCAGCTGAGGCGGTGTTGCCTGACATTGACCTGATGTTTAACTCTCGTACAGGTTACAGGTGGCATCCAAGTTCATGCCCGTGTCCAGTCTCATCATTGGTTAGTGCATACATTCTTGCTATGGATCATAAGTCATGTAGTTCTGTTGCATGTTCTGACTCTCCATGGTGTCCTCTTGATCAGGAGTGGATCTGGTTCCCATCAGGCCCATCCCTAACGTGGTCACGCTGCAGGAGGACATCACGACTGAGAAATGCCGACAGGTAGCCGTGGTGCCATAAAATCGAATGCTTTTTTTTTTTTTTTTTTGGAACCGGGGCTCACTGACTCCTGTGCTTCAGGCTCTCCGTAAAGAGCTGCAGACGTGGAAAGTGGACGTGGTGCTTAACGATGGTGCGCCAAACGTCGGCGCCAACTGGCAACATGACGCTTTCTCACAAGGTAGGCGTGCTATTCAGGGCGAATGAGAAAACTGGTGTCCACAGGTTTTGTTTGTTTCTGTCATGCCCTTTTTCTGGAAGGATAAACTCTAAGCCCTCATGACAAGTGTTTTTTCCTCCTCAGCCAACCTCACCCTCATGGCCCTGAAGCTCGCCTGCGAGTTCCTCACCAAAGGAGGAACCTTCATCACCAAAGTCTTCCGCTCTAAGGATTACCAGCCCCTCATGTGGATCTTCCAGCAGTTTTTCAAGAAGGTCCAGGCCACGAAACCTCAGGCGTCCCGTAACGAGTCTGCTGAAATCTTCGTTGTCTGCCAAGGTAACGACTTTGGGTTTGAGGCTCCTGAACACCTGAGGGAGCTTTGCTAAACTTTTGAACCAGAAACAAATGTTGTTTCAAAAGCCAGCATCTCTGATGGTACGGGGGTGTATTGGTGCCCATGGCATGGGTAACTTGCACATCTGTGAAGGCACCATTAATGCTGACAGGTACATGCAGGTTTTGGAGCAACATATGCTGCCATTTATTTATGTTTTACACAACATCCCAACTTCATTGGAATTGGGTTTGTACCTGCTCATCGTTATCAGCCAGACATTCAGCATTCAGTCCGCTCACTCTCACGCCAGGTGTAAAAACGTTCTGCGCCAGATGTTGTGCTGTTACGCGTGTCATTCAGCTGTTGTAGTACATCAGCTAATGCCTGTCAGTGTTTATATGACGTTAATAACCTTAATGAAAATAATAATAAGCAGGAGCCGGATTCACGAAAGTTTCTTAAGAAAGTCTTCTTAAGTGTGTTCTTCCTTAACTTCATTCTTAGGGAAAATGTTATGAAAGTTTGTAATTCTTCAAATAACTTCTTACAAATTACTTTATTTTTTTTCAACTACCCTCTGAACAAACAAAAGAAAGAATGGGTGCTATTCTTGAACTCATTCTGTTTTTAAATGTTTTAATCTTACGATAACCTCACACTCGTCTTCGGCTGTTGGGGTAGAATGTCGGCATCAAAATGTAAAACTTAATTGTAAACTATGGTGGAAAATACGTATTTGGTCAGTAACAAAAGTTCAACTTTGTAACATAACCTTTGTTGGCAATGACAGAGGTCAAACGTTTCCTGTAAGTCTTCACCAGGTTGGCACACACTGTAGCTGGTATTTTGGCCCATTCCTCAATGCAGATCTCCTCTAGAGCAGTGATGTTTTGGGGGGCAACACGGACTTTCATCTCCCTCCACAAATTTTCTATGGGGCTGAGGTCTGGAGACTGGCTAGGCCACTCCAGGACCTTGAAATGCTTTTTACGGAGCCACTCCTTCGTTGCAACACCCCGAGCGGTGTGTTTGGGATCATTGTCATGCTGGAAGACCCAGCCACGTTCCATCTTCACTGCTCTCACTGATGGAAGGAGGTTTTGGCTTAAAATCTCACGATACATGGCCCCGTTCATTTTTCCCTTAACATGGATGTCATCCTGTCCCCTCTGCAGAAAAAAACAGCCCCAAAGCATGATGTTTCCACACCCATGCTTCACAGTAGTTATGGTTTTTCTTGGGATGCAACTCAGCATTCTTCTTCCTCCAGTTGAGTTTTGTACCAAAAAAGGTCCAATTTGGGTTATCTGACCACATGATATTCTCCCAGTCCTCTTCTGGATCATCCATATGCTCTCTGGCAAACTTCAGACGGGCCTGGACATGTACTGACTTAAGCAGGGGGGCACGGCTGGCACTGCAGGATCTGAGTCCCTCTCGGCGTAGTGGTGTGTTACTGATGGTAGCCTTTGTTACTTTGGACCCAGCTCTCTGCAGGTCATTCATCAGGTCCCTCCGTGTAGTTCTGGGATTTTTGCTCACCGTTCTCATGATCATTTTGACCCCACGGGATGGGATCTTGCATGGGGCCCCAGATCGAGGGAGATTATCAATGGTCTTGTATGTCTTCCATTTTCTTACAATTGCTCCCACAGTTGATTTATTCACACCAACCTGCTTGCCTATTGTAGATTCACTCTTCCCAGCCTGGTGCAGGTCTACAATTTTCTTCCTGGTGTCCTTCGACAGCTCTTTGGTCTTGGCCATGGTTGAGTTTGGAGTCTGACTGTTTGAGGCTGTGGACAGGTGTCTTTTATACAGATAACAAGGTCAAACAGGTGCCATTAATACAGGTAATGAGTGGAGGACAGAAGAGCTTCTTAAAGTTGTTACAGGTCTGTGAGAGCCAGAAATCTTGTTTGGTTGTGGGTGACCAAATGCTTATTTTCCACCATGATTTACAATTAAATTCTTTAAAAATCCTACAATGATTTCCTTTTCTTTCCTTCTCATTTGGTCTCTCATAGTTGAAAAATATGATGAAAATTACAGACCTCTCTCATCTTTCTAAGTCGGAGAACTTACACAATCAGTGGCTGACTAAATACTTTTTTGCCCCACTGTAAATGCTTACAATACAAAAGTGCACAAGGAAAGTTGGCTAAGCTGGCTATTTCTTGTTTGATAAAGTGAACACTGGATTAGTCTAACTGGGTTAGCGTAGTCTACATAAAGCAACGAAGAGTTTCTTAAGAGAATCTTAAGACAGTAATTATGATTTTCTTAAGAAAATATTTGAGAAGTTGTTTTTAAGAATTGCATTTAAGAACATTCTCATGAACTTCTTGGTACTTCTTTTAGGAACCTTCAAGTCTTTTCTTAAGAAAGCTTTCGTGAATCCGGCCCCTGATCCTACCATAGACCTGTACTTGAAGGGACAGCGTCGGAATGCACAGTGTGCACCGCGGTCCTGTATTGTGATATGCCATACATATATGATAGGATTTTTGCTGTGGTGCAGATTCTTAACTCAAATTATGTTTATCATCTCCATCAGGCTTTCTTGCTCCTGACAAAATCGATAACAAGTTCTTTGACCCTAAGCATGCCTTCAAAGAGGTGGAAGTCCAGGTCAAGACGGTCAGGGAGCTCACCACTGCGAAGAAACCCAAAGTAAGGGCTGACATCTGAGAATAGTCTTATGGAAACTATAGCATTCTGTTACGGGACTCAGGATGTGTTGTTGTTTTAGGCTGAAGGTTATAACGAAGGTGACCTGACCCTGTATCACACCTTCTCCGTTACCGAGTTTCTACGAGCTGAGAACCCTGTGGACTTCTTAAGCAAAGCAAATGAGGTAGGATTGAATCAGCATGATTGGATTTTTGACAGTAGAATCGGTGAGTGGTTTCCCCACTCGGGTGTACTCTCACGTTCTGACTGCTTAGAGTACAGCCATTAAAATCTTCCTGAACCTTTTGGGATCGCTGCAAGACTTGCTCTTAAAATGCAGCAGCATAAACACATCGTCTGATCTGATGACAGAAAATCAGTGTTCTTAGTAATGGCGGTGATAATGAAATTGGGCTTTAAAAGTTTCCTTTACTGCCACTAGTTTCAAACAGGAGCACACATGTCTCATATGGTTGATCCCAATCAAAATTTGTCCGTTTTACAGCACTGATTTGTATATAATAGCTAAATAAATGGATCTTTATATACCTAACGGCACTTATTTCTCTTACATCAGATCACGTTCGATAATCCAGAGCTGGAGTCTCACGGAGCTTCTTCTCCAGAAATAAAGGAGTGCTGTAAAGACATTAAGGTTCTCGGAAGAAAGGAGCTGCGGTGAGTTTCCTCTTTACTGTGTGATTTTCGGGGTTATTTTTCCTCTCATCATTGTTTTCTGTCTCCGTTTGCATCTCAGGCTCCTGCTCTCCTGGAGGTCTAAGCTGAGGAAGCATTTGGCTAGAAAGCTGAAGGAGGAAGCCAGGCAGCTGGACCAGGAGATGAGGTACGTGGAAAAGCTTCGGTCAGGAGCAGATCCGGTTCTTCTGTGGAGCAGTCGTTGAACTTCTGTTTTCTTCTGGTTCAGCCTTAGCTCCAGTGACGAAGAGGACAATGCAGAGAAGAGGGGCAAGAAGAAAGTGGAAAAGAAACGAGAAGAGGAGAACGAGGAGGATGAGGATGCGGAAATGGAGAAGAAGCTGGCTGAGATGAAGGCGGAGGAGATCGCTGACCTTAAACGGTGTGTTCAGTGAGAGTCCTTCCAAGTAGTTATCCTTCAGAAATAAAAAAAGAACTAAGTTATTTAAGATATCGTGAAGCTGCCATAGAGTATTTTATTCAGTATTTTATAAAGAGTGTAATTAAAGTAATGGTTAGTTGGGTGTGCGGCACATTTTGAATAAAGGTCACATTATTAAGTGTGATAATAATATTTGTATGGTAGTCTAAGAATGTCGCTACTGGTGCATTTTATAAATATCGTGTATCGTGAAATAATTATCGTGATATAATATTTTCACCATATCACCCGCCCCTGTGAATCGAATCGTGACTAGTGTATCGTCACACCACTACGTCATGCTTTCCGTGCAAGATTGCGACGATTTTCTAAACTGACGTACTTCTGGTCGCCGCAGTAAAAAGAAGAAGCTGCTGAAGGAGCGGCGTAAGCAGAGGGAGAGAGTTGAGCTCAAGATGGACCTGCCTGGAGTCTCTATCGCTGACGCTGGAGAATCCAGTATGTTCTCCCTCAGCACCATTAATAAAACGAAGGTACTGAACATAGTGTGTCCACTCCAGCTCTTTAAAACTCAGATTTGGGAATGAAATTCCATGTGCCCGTAACCCGTACCTGGTTAATGCTGCCCCCGCAGGACCTGAATAAACTGGCGCTGGGAGATATGAAGGCGGCGGACGCTTTGTTGGACGATAATGGAGACGACGACGTGCACGTGTCGGACTCTGAGAGCGACCTGATCTCTCTGGCCTCGGACCTGGACGAGGACGACCTGGCTGAGATTGAGAAGCAAGAGGAGCAGCTGAAGCAGAGGATTCCCAAGAAGAAGTGAGTAATGCAGAGTGACGCTCCTCTCACCAGTTGATGAGGTGTTCCTTTTGGGAACCCTGTCTATATTTATCGTTTCCGTGCTTTCAGGCTGGATAGAAGCAACCGGCACCAAACTGACCGATTATTGCCATGTATGTTGTTCACATAGTGGTAGGCTGATTAATCGGACCGATTAACGCCATTTTGATGATGGGCATCGGACGATATCCTCCTTATTTATGAGGCCTATATTCAAAAATGGTGTATTTAAATTTTTTTTTTACCAGAAATATGATACTGTTATCTGGTAATAAATGTTGTAGTTAAGGGCAATAAAACTTAATAAAACTATTTTTTTATTCATAAAAAAGACAGTGCAAACTGAGACAGTGCATTTATAGCTTAAATAAGTGCTCATTTAAGGTCAGCAATTTGGTGTCTTATATTATTAGTTTTATCAGTTGCATAAAAAAGGTTCTGATGTCATTACATACAGTGGTGCTTAAGTTTGTGAACCCTTTAAAATTGTCCATATTTCTACATAAATATGACCTAAAACATCATCAGATTTTCACACAAGACCTAAAAGTAGATAAAGAGAACCCGGTTAAACAATTGAGACACAAATATTATACTTGGTCATTTATTGATTGAGGACATTGATCCGATATTACATATTAGTGAGTGGCAAAAGTATGTGAACCTCTAGGATTAGCAGTTCATTTGAAGGTGAAATTAGTCAGGGGTTCTGAATCAATAGGATGACAATCAGGTGTGAGTGGGCACCCTGTTTTATTTAAAGAACAGAGATCTATCAAAGTCTGCTCTTCACAAAACATTTGTGGAAGTGTATCATGGCACGAGATTTGAGGAGCTCAGCAAAAGAGTTGTTGATGCTCGTCAGGCTGTAAAAGGGTTACAAAACCATCTCAAAGTTTGAGATGCCAAAAGCAAGGGTTCACATACTTTTGCCACTCACTAATATGTAATATTGGATCATTTTCCTTTCATAAATGGATGACCAAATATAATACTTTTGTCTCATTTGTTTAACTGGGTTCTCTTTATCTACTTTTAGGACTTGTGTGAAAATCTGATGTTTTTGGTCATTTTTATGCAGAAATATAGAACATTTCTAAAGGGTTCATAAACTTGCAAGCACCAGTGTATCAGCCTTCAGTCACCCTGCTCTTTAAATATCAGGATCTACCATTAAAAAACCCAATCAGTCGACCACTAGTTCATGTTAAAATGGGTTTGTTTTGCGTTTATAGTAAGTAAGTGCTGCTGTTTGATACTGATCCTATCTCGGACTGATACCAGTATAGCCCAGTCCTCTGTGTCTGAGGCCTGTACTGGAGCTGTTGGTTGAGACGGTGTTCTCCTTATGGTCATTTCCTCTAGGGTTTCCTTTAATGAGCAAGAGGAGGAAGAAGAAGAGGAGCAAGGAAACAAACTGCTGGTGGATCTGGAGGGACGGGATAAACGGAAAGAGCGTGAGACCAGCATGTGGTTTAACAAAGTACGTCAATTTTTAACCCCTTCCTCGCTTGTATTAACATGTACTATTGTTATTATTATTGCACGTGACCCTACAAAGTGGGTTTCAGTTTGGTGAAGATGCTTGTTAGGCTCCTGGGCTTTGATCAGGATGGCTGGACTGTATTTAGCTTTTAGCACTAATGATGTATACAGTACCGGTATGTTCAGTTTAATGACCGCAGAGTAAATCATACGTTCATGAACTTACCAGTATTTGCTATTGGATTGAATTTCAGGATATCTTCTCGGAGCTGGACCTGGATAGAGACGGAGATGCGCTGAGAGAACTCCAACAGACCCAACTGCTCCACAGCAAGCAGGCTGCAGGTAACGTCGTGTTCGTGTGTTTTTACTTATAAAAGTTGAATGTCCTCACAGTGACGGCAATACCTGGAAAATGTAGAAATATAAGGACTGAAAATGTAACGGAAGGATAAATGTGATCGGCTTAGAGTGACTAAGCCGGGTCGGGTCCCTATTTGCATCTTTGCTTTTCTTCCCTGTACATTAGGGGAGTTTTGCCTCGCCACTGTCGCCTCAGGCTTGCTCAGCTAGGGCTTTGAGCCAATATATTTGTAACACTGCTTTGAGACGATACTGTGTTGTAAAAAGCGCTGTCTAGATAACTTTGACTTGAGCTTGTCTGCCCTTCATGGCTGCAATTCTCGTTTCTATCAGAAGGTGTCGCAATGATTCGCTCGTACTAGTTTTCGGTCGTTTAGTCTTTAAAATTGATTTAGGACTGATTTAATTTCCCAGCATACTCTCAATTTTTTGGCAGCTGCTTTTGTTAAGAGAGGTGTAGGAAAAGGGGGTTAATGACCACTCTTTTTTAGGTAAGGGCAAAAAGAGGAAAGCCGAACCAGAAGAAGAAGCGCCTGCTGAGGAAGAGGAGGATCCCAAGCCCTCGGAGGAAGCTGAAGAGGCTGCAGGAGATGAAGAGGACAGCGGTGATGACTCGGATGATGACAGCAGTGATGATGAGAGGTCAATTGAAGTGCCACATCCATTTGGTTTTACGTTGATATACTGATTTATTAGAATTTGAACTATTCTGATCCGTCACATTATTGTGAACAGGGAAATCGCGAGGATGAAGAGCGCCTCCGGTGCAGCCGAGATGCCTGGGGATGACGACGACTTTCAAGTGGTTCCTGTAGAGAGCACAAGTATGTAGAGGGGCGTATGAATAAAATGTGGTTTGTGCTGTTTATCGCCACAGAATTGAGATGCTGGCTTAATACACTTTTTTTAATGAAGGAAAATTCTGTAGGGTGACCATTTTGCAAGGACAAACTTGACTACTTACTTATGAGACATGTTTCTGTTATTCTAACATTAGCCTGTTTGTGAAAATGGATTTCTGTAGGTGTCCAAACTTCTGTGGTGCTGTAATACATCTTTTTATATGATTTTCTCTTATTTGTCCAGGTAAACGAGCTCGGATCCTCGACCCGGAGGGTCTGGCTCTTGGTGCTCAGATCGCCACGTCCAAAAAGAGACGTAGGGACCTGATAGACGACTCCTTCCACAGGTGGACCGCCTTTCCCTTATCTTTGTGTTAACACCTGTACCGGTATCTGTGTTTGGGGTAGCAGCTAACTGTGGGGTTCTGTAGGTTCACCCATTCAGAGGAGGGCGGTGAGGTTCCGGCGTGGTTCATAGACGACGAGAAGAAGCACCGCAGGAAGCCCATCCCGGTCACGCGGGACATGGTGGAGGAGTACAAGCAGAAGTGGAAGGAGATCAACGCCCGTCCCATTAAGAGGCTGGCAGAGGCCAAAGCTCGCAAGAAGAGAAGGGTGAGAGAGCCGGGGAGAAGGGAACAATAAGAACGTGATCATGCACGTGAGATCGGGTCATGTGATCGCTTGTGTATGTCTGCAGACGTTGAAGAAGATGGAGCAGGCCAAGAAGAAGGCGGAAGCCGTGGTCAACACGGTGGACATTTCAGAACGGGAGAAGATGGCGCAGCTCAAGAGGTCTGTAGTCTTATATACACACAATTCAAATTCAGCATTATTAATTAATCAAACTCTTATTTTATGGTACAAATAAGTTAAAATGATCTCCCAGTTTGAAGGACTGGAAGTGAATTCTCTTTCTTTTCCCCCTTTTTACTTCTTTCCAGCATCTATAAGAAGGCTGGAGTGGGTAAGGAGAAGAGAGAAGTGACCTACGTGGTGGCTAAGAAGGGCGCTGGGCGTAAAGTCCGCCGCCCTCCGGGGGTGAAGGGGGTTTTCCGCGTGGTGGACGGCCGAATGAAGAAAGACCTGCGAGGCCAGCAGAGGAAGGACCAGAAAGGAAAAGGGGGCAGGAAAGGAGGAAAGGATGGCAAAGGCCCGAAGGCTGGTAGAGGGCCGAGGGCTGGGAAAGGAATGCAGGCTGGTAGAGGCCCAAAGGCTGGTAAAGGAATGCAGGCTGGTAGAGGCCCGAGGGCTGGTAAAGGTCGTCCAAACCGGAAGTAAAGGGCATAAACTCTGGGCTTGAGCTCTTCTGGTTTTACACTCAGCTTGGACTGCTGCTGAAGCGCTGAGGTGTGGAGAACCATCGAGCATTTCCTTTCGGGCTGAGATCTTTTAACTTTTACCTTATTTGTGTCCTATTACCAACCTTAAAGGTTAAAGGATCAGTAAGCAAGGATTAAATGCCCAAACTTTTCCTCTTGAACTTGGAGGAAGGAGCAAAGGACCATTTTTGGTCCATCTTATAAATGCTCATGTACAGTGATGTCCTGCAAACGTGCTTTCTTCTGAACAGATGACCTGAATCTATTCCCTGGGTGGACGCCGTTTGATTTGTGTATCATACAATGCTCGCTTTGATCCTGAAAAGAAGACGAACCTTTTCTTGTACAGCTTAATAGTACTGGATGTTGTTCGTTTAATAAAAAATGTGTTTTTAAATTGATTTTTACGCTCGTTTGTCTTATTTATCGTGTATTCATGAGCCGATCTGTGTGCATTCATGGAATTCCTTGAACTTTTTTGAAACGGAGACCAGAGCAGGACCATCCCTCACGCGGGAGAAATGTCTGCGTCAGATCGGATCCGGCACGTTTCTGAGATGTCAGACAAGCAGAGGCTGCAGAAGACTGGGCAGACTGTGAACGAGTGAGGGAGGGAACGAGAGGGGGGGGGGGATTACCTCACATCTCACATGTTGCGCTGGATCATTCCCTCCTTTGTGACCGAAACAATGACAGTGGAGCGCAGAAGGCTTAAAACGCACAGGACCGGTCTCGTGCACAAACATCGAGCTCGGGGAGAGACGCCCACACTCGGAGAGAAGGGTTCATCAGCTCCCTTTGAGCTCACTACAGGGGGTCGATCCTACAGACAGTGAGTACCGAGTCCAGGTATTACTGATACTACAGTTCAATCTTTATGTATGGAGCTTCCTCAGGTCTCTGTTTTGGGGTATAAAGTGAGTTTGGTCATGTGCGGTGAACATGGTGAGCTTTATAGCAGAAATGACGGACCCCACTCTTTAACTCCCACCTCTGCTCGGGATTTGCAGCATGGGTTGGCTGTTTATGGCTGTAATGGAGTGTGACGTTCTGGGAAACCCGGGTCTGGACTTGCATGAGGATGTTAATCTGACGCCTCGACCGACCTAATGATCATTACAGAGCTGGTGGTTTTAAAGTTTTGGCTCATCGATGTATAATAAAGATAAACAGTTGAGTTCTAAGTAATTCTGGCCCTTCTGTGGAACTCCGAGCGATCATCTGATGTGTGTATTGTTATCGGACTTTGTGAGGTCATACGTCGAGCCTCTTTGACGTAAAGACATCATCACTCGTGCCAAGATGCCCACGGGCTGAGTACAGTAACTACAAAAGCCCTCTCAGACCAGCCATGACTTACCCAGATAAAGCTAAAGGAATATGTTCAAACAAACGCTTAACGTCCTGCTGAATTTACCAGACGCTCTGATTAATCACAATCACAATCCAATCGACTTGGCTATTATAATTCAGAGCAGATTTGGAGCGGCATGACCTCGGAAGTGTGTGCGACTCGTCACAAAGGCCTCGTTTGTTTTCCTCTGCGCTTGCGTCCATGGGTTAGGGTAGCGTGGTCTTTGCTTGGCGTGAATAGTCCTTTTATTTTACAGATGAATGTCGAATTGTCGTACGCACAGATGTGGAAAGAGTACTAAAATGTTCTACTCAAGTAAAATTAGTGTTACTCTGTCCTCTCGTGTAGTGCAAAAAGGACAATAAAAAAAAAATACCTCAACCATTTGTTTTAATTAGAAATGTAGGGAGATGGAATGAGTCGTATTAGTGCAGAACATCCCATAAAACATTTTCAAGCTTTTGCATTTCTTGGCCCTTTCTTTTGGAAAACACAAGGAGGTTAAAGTTAAGGTGATGCAGAGGGGTAGCATTAATTGACTAAAGTCATAGTATGTCAGTGGAAAGTCCCCACAATGATAGCAAGACAAACTTGTATGCGTGTGTTTCCATCTTTGTAAGGACTGACTGTCCCCGAGATGATACTAATACCTGCAAAAATGGCATATAAGCTTTATGATGACTAAAAGCCAAAAGATTTGCATTAGTGCAAGTACCCTGGCCAATGTGTAGTATAGAGTGTGTGTGTGTGTGTGTGTGTGTGTGTGTGTGTGTGTGTGTGTGAGAGAATGAGACTCAGAGCAGTATTCGGGAACAGCTGTTTAAATGTGCTGACGGGGACTGTGCTGTGCAAACAGTTCATGTTCACTGGTACCTTCCAAATAAAACAGAGATCAGACTTAATCTGGTGAAATGCTGACAGCACAGCCAGCTGGCTCGATGCCTCGCTTTCCGATTTCGGTCGAGATCACGGGTGGAAGATCATACCAGCTGGTTCTGTTTCACCAGGCTTAGTATTCCCAAATGGATTTGTTATATCAGATGCTGTAGGTCACCATGCTTTATATACAGTGGACATGAGGACAGGAAACTGCAACTTTAGCTTTTATATTTACCACAGTCCAGCTCCAGTACAATCGGATACTCCAGTATTCAGATTTCCAGTACAGTAGGTCCCTCTTGCAGTATCCAGTGTTCCATTTCCAGTATTATAGGTTCATGTTCCAATGCAAAAGTAATGTTCCAGTTCCACGACTAGATGTTTTTGCCCCAATACCAAAGATTCCACTTTGAAGTCTAGAGGTTCCCCTTCCAGAACTACAGGTTCATGGTCCGACACCAAAGGTTCCAGTACAGAAAGTCCATGTTGCAGTACTCAAAGGTTCTGTTTATATTTACATTTGTCATTTGGCAGACACCCTTATCCAGAGGTACTTGCAATTGCTGGTTAAAGGTCTTGCTCAAGGATCCAACAGTGGCAGTTTGGCAGAGGTTTGATTTGAGCCCTGGATCTTCTGGTCCACAGTCCAGTACCCTAAGTCTGGTTTCATATTCCAATACCAAAGGTTCCGGTTCAAGAACAAGATGGTTTATGCTCCGATACCAAATATGCAATTCCAGTACAAAATGTTTCCCTTTTAACAAAAAGCTTCTAGTAGCTTCTAGAACTATGTTCTAGTTCTGGTAGTAGACATTGACAGTGAAGCAATGCAAGTGATTCTTTTTCCAGTGCTTTTAGAGTAACTGTGAAATCTGTAGTACCAAAGTTTCTAGTTGTTGTTCCTTGGGTACTTGCTCAGCGTTGGCACCAGCAGTACCCAGCAGAGTTAGGAGATTCATTAAGCTTTAGCAGATGCTTTTATTCATTGTAGCTGCACCAGGTTGTAATGTTAGAAGGGACTAAGATAGTCTGGACTACTGAGTAAATTCTGATGTTACCAGACACTTTACTTTCATGACCATGATGGAAGATGGGCTCTGATGCTGGATCTCCATCCGTGTCCTGGGTGTCATTCTGACCCTTCATTCCATCTCTCTGTAGGACAATCGCATCGTTCTCAGCCTCTATTAGGACTCTGTCCGGGGCCACTCGATGCTCTACACACTGGCAGGAGGGGGCACTCTGAGCGGCGTGGCTGCCCTTGTGCTCCTCATTGTTTCCACAGCGACTGACTACTGGATGCAGTACCGCTACTCGGGGAACTTCGCTAATCAGGGTCTGTGGAGGTTCTGCATCAATCGCAAGTGCCATGCTCACACACTGACCGTGGGTAAGTTCTTCAGACTGTTTTACCGGAAAACACCACGCACCAAGACTGGAACCTCATAGCAGCTACAGTATACATTGCAAATCTTTTTTTTGGCAAATATGAACTTAAAGTATAGCTTTTTCCATTTTTTTTGGGTTAGTTTTATAGCTCCCCCAATTTTCACCATTTCGGCTCCTTTTACCTTTTCAAGACAGCAAGCAGGGCATAGCTGGGCATTTTTTTTTATTCGGTCTGATGCTCCTGTGCATGTTTCGCTCTGTCTCAAAGCATTCTGGGATGCCACACGGGCCTTCATGCTGCTGTCGGTGCTGAGCTGCTTTGCTGGGGTGGTGCTGGGACTCACCGCCTTCACCAACCGAACCAAGAACACGAGAGTGAGAGCGGGAGGCGTCGCTCTGCTGCTGGCTGGTGAGAGCTCACGCGTGTACATGAATCAGGGTTGCCAGATCCCAACCAGTGACTTGGCTCCAAAAAAAGATTTAAAACAGGCAACCCTACTACAGTGTGAGGAAGTGAGCACTTGATCAGTTTAAATAATAATAATCATAATAGTGTAGATGTGCCTTTTAACTTTAGAGGTTGAGCAAAACCAATTTGCAGGAAACAAGACCCAAAAATCTGCAATTACCAACATTTGTAGGGTCACTTAGAATAAACAGACCTGGCAACCTTGACACGAATGATGGACTTCCACTCTTGAACTCCTGCCACAGCGTTCAATGGCTGTTTACGTCCAGTGCTAAAAGGCAAATTTTTATTTCTTGTTATAATTTACTCTACTTGCTAAGACCTCGGTTGTTAAAATGAACGGACGTTGAGGAGATGCTCATTAAACGGAGCATACCTGTAGATTGAACGACATGCGTAGCATGACCAGCAGGGCCTAACCTTCCCCTGTACTGTGCTGCTTTCATATTTTAAAAAACTATCTCCGTGTTGCAGGTTTTCTCGCACTCTTAGCTTTGGCAATCTACACCGGAGTGACCGTGAACTTCTTTGGTAAGCGCTACATCGAGTGGAGGTTTTCCTGGTCCTACATCCTGGGCTGGATTGGACTCATTCTCGCCATGGCAGCAGGTAAAGCTCGCAGTTTTTCCACATTACAATGGAACATGGAGAGATCTGGGCCACTTTGAATGAGGACCGTCACCGGTTCTAGACTAATCAGGGCCAATATTTGAGAAATTGCCAACCTTGTGCGTTTTGTTTGAGGCCTGAAATTTTATGATCTTTTTCACCTTTAATAATCATAAATGGATAGAATTGTTGTTGTTTATATTCACACTTTGTGGTGATTCTGATTAAGTTTGAGAGAAGAAGGGAAATCATCATCATCAGCTGCTTCCAAAATGATGAAAACAAATCTTAATCTGGTCTTGTTTCAGTCGCTCCCGGTCTTGAATCGGTTCAGGGTCTTGGGGTGGCAGCACAATCCTAGACAGGGTGCTAATCCAACGTAGGGCATTAACACACTCACTCACACTGGGACATTTCAGAGACGCCACTTGACCTAACCCACACACAGACTCAAAACATATGGTGGCAACACCGGGACTCTGGAGCTGTGAGGTGACGTTGCTAACCACTGCTCCACCATGCCACCCCGTGTCAGATCAGATCTGATCATGAGTAAAGTGTTTTTTTAACGTCCGTCATATCCTTACTGTTTCTTGCTGAAACGTAGCAAATCTTTTTCAGGGGTTCTCCAGATTTGCGCCTACCAGAGGAGCAATGCCGGACCGGCGCCTCAGAACACCTCAGACGGCTGAAACTCTCTAAACCTCGGAGCAACACCTGAGCTTCTAATTTGTACCTCTGCTCCAGGATGAGTTTATAATCTGAAAAAGTCTGATGTGGTTCAAATAAATTCTATTTTGCACTATTTGGGTCTCTGCTCGACTGTTTTTCTTGAACCGTACCTTAAATTTGGTTAGGTAGTTAGGACTGAGGACGCTGGGTCACGCTTTCCTTGTGACCTAGTTGGTAACCTGTTGTATCCCGCTTAGAGCATGGCTAAGTTTGATCTGGGTGAGCTCACGATTGCCTCGTCATCAGAGCTGTAGAATGGAAGACTCCATGCTGTTGGGAATGACCGCACCTCTGGTTTGAGGAAATTACACTCTTCTCAGTCCAGGCAAATGGTGTCTAATATGGTCGAAAATGAGTGTTCGTTCTGTGCTTTACCGTGCAACCATTGTACAGCGCCGTATGTCTCACCACCTTGGTCTCCTTGAAATATGGATCTCATGGATACCAAACATAACATACAGTGGTATGAAAAAGTTTGGGCACCCCTGATCATTTTCATGATTTTTCTTTATAAATCATTGGTTGTCCAGCTCAGCAATTTCAGGTAAATATATCATATAGCAGATGAACACCGTGATATTTGAGAAGTGAAATTAAGTTTATAGGTTTTACAGAAAGTGTGCAGTAATTATTCAAACAAAATTAGGCAGGTGCATAAATTTGGGCACCCTTGTCATTTGAATACTTTTTAGCACTAATTATTGGAACACAAATTTGTTTTGTAAGCTCATTGACCCTTTGATCTACATACACAAGTGAATCCAACTATGAGAAAGGGTTAAGGTGGCCCAATTGGAAGTTTTTCTCCTCTTTGCATCTTCTCTGAAGAGTGGCAACATGGGAGCCTCAAAACAACTCTCAAATGGCCTGAAAACAAAAGGTTGTTCAACATCATGGTTCAGGGAAAGGGAAAAGCTCTCTCAGAGATTTCAGCTGTCAGTTGTCCACTGTGAGGAACATAGTGATGGCAATGGAAGACCACAGGCACAGTTCTAGTTAAGGAACTCCTGAAGTGGCAGACCAAGAAAAAATCTCAGATAGGCAGAGGCGAAGGATGGTGAGAACAGTCATAGTCAAGCCACAGACCACCTCCAAGACCTACAACCTCATCTTGCTGCAGATGGTGTCACTGTTCATCGTTCAAACTATACAGCGCACTTTGCACAAGGAGAGGCTGTATGGGAGAGTAATGCAGAAGAAGCCTTTTCTGCAGAACCACGCCACAAAACAGAGTCACTTGAGGTGTGCTACAGCACATTTGGACAATCAGCTTCATTTAGGAATAAAGTGCTGTGTACTGATGAAACTAAAATTGAGTTATTTGGACATAAACAAGGAGCGGAAAAGAACACAGCATCCCAAGACAAACACTTGCTACCCACAGTACAATTTGGTGGCGGTTCCATCATCCCATGTGGGACTGTGTGGCCAGTGCAGGTACTAGGAATCTGTTAAAGTTGAGGGTCGCATGGATTCCAGTTAACATCTCCAGATTCTTGAGAAACAATGTTCAAGAATCAGTGACAAAGTTGCACCGAGGCCAACGACCCCAAACCCTGCTCAAAATCTACTAAGGCATTCATGCAGAGGAAAACCAGTACAACGTTCTGGAATGGCCATCTCAGTCCCCCAGACATGAATATTACTGAAAATGTGGGCTGTCCATGCTCGGAAACCATCAAACCTGACTGAACTGGAGATGTTTCTAAAGAAAGAATGGTCCAAAGCACCTTCAACCCAGAATCCAGACTGGAAGCTGTAGGAAGCGTTTAGCGGCTGTTATTTCTACAAAAGGAGGATCTACTAAATATTGATGTCATTTTTCTGTTGGGGTTGCCCAAATTTATGCACCTGCCTATAATTTTGTTTGAATAATTACTGGCACACTTTCTGTAAATCCTATAAACTTCATTTCACTTCTCAAATATCACTGTGTTCATCTGCTGTATGATATATTTAACTCAAGTTGCTGATCTGAAACAACCAATGATTTATAAACTAAAATCATGAAAAATATCAGGGGGCCCAAAACTTTTTCATACCATGTACATACACATACATTCTGAAACTAAATAGCATCTGCCACATAATAGTACAGGTATAGGATAATTGCATTTTTCCTACAGGCGTGCAAAATTATTCGGCCCCCTTGCGTTAATACATTGTAGCACCACCTTTTTGCTGCGATTACAGCTGCAAGTCGCTTGGGGTATGTCTCTATCAGTTTTGCACATCGAGAGACTGAAATTTTTGCCCATTCTTCCTTGCAAAACAGCTGGAGCTCAGTGAGGTTGGATGAAGAGCGTTTGTGAACAGCAGTTCTCATCTCTTTCCACAGATTCTCGATTGGATTCAGGTCTGGACTTTGACTTGGCCATTCTAACACCTGGATCCGTTTATTTGTGAACCACTCCATTGTAGATTTTGCTTTATGTTTTGGATCATTGTCTTGTTGGAAGATAAATCTCCGTCCCAGTCTCAGGTCTTTTGCAGACTCCAACAGGTTTTCTTCCAGAATGGTCCTGTATTTGGCTCCATCCATCTTCCCATCAATTTTACCCATCTTCCCTGTCCCTGAATTAATGTTATCTAAAGCATTTAATGTGAAATTACATACTTTGAAGTTTATAACTGTTAAAAAGGCTAAAATGAAAGATTAAAAATAAGTAAATTTATTTGAAATTGCATGCATTTATTAAAATACAAATATTTATTTTTCATTTTTTATAATGGTGAAAATGTCTAAAATTATATTAAAAATCATTGTAAAAAGGAAATTAACAGTAAAATTACAAACGTTTATTATATTTTTAAATATTCTTCTAATTTTAATAATTGTGAAAATGTCTAAAATTAGATTAAAAATCATCATAAAAAAGGAAAGTAACTAAAATTACATACATTTATTATAGTTTATATAGATATTCTAACATCTAAAATCTAAAGTATGTGCATGTTTATGAGTAGGGCTAGATACATGCTGAGTCAGGTCAAAAGCATCTAATAACATCACAAAGTCCTTTGTAATAGTCAAGTCAAGTCAAGTCAGATTTATTTATATAGCGCTTTTTACAATGGAGCATTGTCTCAAAGCAACTTTACAAGTTTAGATTATCTCCTAATAACTACGTCCAATCTCAAATTGAGCAAGCCTAGGGCGACAGTGGCAAGGAAAAACTCCCTAATTCTATGAAGAAACCTTGGGAGGACCAAGACTCAAAAAGGGACCCAACCTCCGTAGATGATTAAATCTAAGAGCGAAACTAAAGTCATGGAGTCAAAGTTCGAATAGAATGTGAAGTATGCACATCGACATTAAGTGGCCCGGGTATGATGATAAATCTAAGAGCGAAACTAAAGTCATGGAGTCATGGTCGAATAAAATGTGAATTATGCACAGTGAAGCTCCATCAGATGAAACATCATGTGTGGGGCCGGAACTGCCGGAAACACAGCTCGGGAGAGAAACACAGAAAATGTAATTAGTTACTGATTAAGAGCACACAGTGTCTATTAACAATCACTGATGCCAAGTGTAGCATGAGACCCCGGCAGCATTAGCTATAGCCAGCATAGCTAGAAAGAGGAGAAACTGGTAGGTAACACAGCCAAGAGGGATCACATGAGACATTGGCAACCCCACGAGCGGCAGAAGACAGCAACCCAACGTCTCTGATCACCATAAGACTCTTTTGACTATGAACCCCCACGCTCTGCCCTTATTCTAAGGCAAGGATGCATGAGTCAAGATCACGAGGACCCAAGCCCAGTTCAGCCAGACCGCCCACCCGGACACTCCCGGCTAGCGGACAAGGCAGGCAGGCCAGACATGACTCCAGACTCCGGCCCCAGCAACCCCAAACCATGCAACCTGGTCTAAATCTAGTCAAAAGCCTGCGTAAATAGGTATGTCTTTAGCCTAGACTTAAAAATTTGGAGGGGTGTCTGAATCTCGAAACGAAAAGTGGGAGGTTTATTCCATTAGTTGGGGGGCCATGTATGAGAAAAGCCTTTCCCCCTGCTGTGACTTTTTTAATTCTAGGAACTAAAAAGAAGTCCTGCCACCCTGCGAACGAAGTAGACGAGTTGGATTGTTAAAACTCTAAGAGTTCACTCAGATAATGTGGGGCCAGGCCATGTAGAGCTTTATAAGTTTATCAGCAGTATTTTGTAATCAATGCGGAATTTGACTGGTAACCAGTGCAGTGATGATAGAACAGGAGTGATATGATCAAATTTTCTAGTTCGAGTTAGCAACTCGGGCAGCTGCATTCTGAACTAACTGAAGTTTATTTATAGATTTACTAGAGCATCCAGTAAGTAAAGGCGTTACAGTAATCCAACCTTGAGGTTATAAACGCATGAAACAAGTTTTTCTGCGTCATTAAAAGAGAGGATATTTCTAAGTTTAGCGATATTACGTAATTGAAAGAAAGCAATTCGAGTGATGCTGCTAATGTGCGCATCAAGGAGAGATCTGAGTCAAATGTGACCCCTAAGTTTTTTACAAGGCCAACCTGTCTCTCACAGCCTTGGGTCCCACTAATAGCACCTCAGTTTTATCTGAGTTAAGTAGGAGAAAAATTAAATAACATCCAATCTTTTATTTCCTTTACACAGTCCCTACGATTTTGTTGATTGTAAGGCTGTCATTAGGTTTGGCTGATATGTACAGCTGTGTATCATCTGCATAGCAGTGGAAATTAATGCCATTGTTTACAAATAACTGAGCCTAGTGGCAGCATGTACAGAGAGAATAAAGCGGGCCAAGCACTGACCCCTGAGGCACGCCATACTTCACTTTTGAGAGCTTAGATCTTAGATTATTTATATGAACAAACTGGTACCGGTCAGTTAAGTAGGATTTAAACCAAGAAAGTGCTGATCCCTTAATACCTACAGTATTTTCTAGTCTGTTTAGTAAAACATCATGATCTATAGTGTCAAATGCTGCACTTAAATCTAACAGAACAAGAAAAGAAACACATCCCTTATCTGAGGACAATAGCAGCTGTGGGTGTATCAAAGTGGATATTGGTAGGGAGCATCTCCTCCACAGTTCATCTGAAGGGACCAGGTATCTGAAATACCAACACATGAATGATCATCTTAAACCTTGAGATGCTTTATAAAATGTATGTTACAATCTCAGTAGTACAAATTGTGTACGTTGGTACGACTCTTTTCGGGTCTGTGTGCGTGCCGGTTGTGGCGTCAGAGGTTACTGACGTCACTTTGTGACGCTTTTGGTATTTGAACAGGTGTGGCGGGAGCATTCAGAAGCTTCGTGCCCGGTGTGCTTCGCCTCGCGTGTTTCTCCTGGTTTGTTTAGCCATTTCTGGTGTGTATTCTGGTTTTTGGCTTTCCCCTTGTTATCTGCCGTTCCAACTCTAGACTGGGACATGACAGGATTTTGGAGGCTCTTTCAGGATCACCATTTCTTTAATTAGGGTGATTGTCGTGTTGGGATCACTCAGTGCCATCTGAGCTCCTCGGTAAGTTAGACGTGTCACAGCTGGATTGTGCTGCGCGCCGGTCCTTCCTTCGTGGCACCATTTTGTTTTGTTATTTTGCCTTTTTTGTGTTTGGAGAAAATCCTGAGTGGGGATTTTGGTCCCTGTCGGGGGTGCGCATCAAACCTTAGTGTTTGAGTTGGCGCTTGAAGTGGCCTTGAGCTCGGCACTCCTCTGAAGAGTTAGTGGAGGGTTAGTTTATATTTGGTTAGGTAGTTAGGACTGAGGACGCTGGGTCGCGCTTTCCTTGTGACCTAGTTGGTAACCTGTTGTATCCCGCTTAGAGCATGGCTAAGTTTGATCTGGGTGAGCTCACGATTGCCTCGTCATCAGAGGGGAAAGGCGACGGATCTCAGCCGGGAAATGGCTAGCCAAAAATCTCCCCTGGCTGGACGGAAGCCTGTACCTCGGCGGCGGATTCTCCGTTCCCCAATGTCTACAGGTCCCGTCTCCACCGGCCAGGATGTGTCCAGCGTACCTGTCTCCACCTGCGCCAGCTCAATCTACTCCGGTAAGCTTGTCTAGCTCTAGTTTTGATGCAAGTCTGCATATGGCTTTGGTACCGGTGTTACACCGTATTTTGTGACCACAGAGGGCGCATTATCTCCGATTACGTTCTTGAGCGCAGGCGCTCGGTTCTTGTTCACGCGTTGTGCGCAGAGTACGTAGGCTACGCCGAAGCGCTTTAGTTCTACCGCGAAGCGCTTTGTTTTCTCGTTTTGAAACGTTCGGCAGGTCTGAGGCTGAGAAATGCGTCTATGTGCATCTTATGCTGTCTGTTTACTACATAAAATAAACTCTACATGAGTGTTTCGTTGAGATTATTCTACATACTTAAAGGTCAAATAAAATGACAATCGTCTTTAATTTAAATAGCAGCACCTTTCACACAGCAGCAGTTCAAAGTAAGGACATAAAATGGCGCCCATACAATAAATAAAAGGCAAAACCAAATTAAGGGCTTTTCAAAAGCATAATTTAAAGAACCCAACAAGGGGTAATAACATTATCTTATAAAGTACTTGAAATTACAAATAAAGGCAATGGGAATACTTGTTCATCAAATTAGATGGCAAAAAAACAACAACCAGTTTTTAAACCACAGGTAGTCAAGTATGATTTGAAGTATGATATTATTTGATGCCTCTTCAGGCCTTCAAGAAATGAGCAGTTCTTCCTGTTTCATGAGGAAGAACGGAAAATATATGCGCTAATATGAGTCATCAGTCCAAAAAGCTATCAGTTATGAGAGCTACAAACAGAATGTGTTACACCATTGCATCTACACCAAAAAAGAGAAAGATATTGCCAGGTAGGTCACCAATTCTGACAACCTCCATCATCAAAATGTGACTCCACTGTGTCTCAGCACTAAACAGTACAGGTTCAACCAAATCTTTTTAGGTGACTTACCATCACTACTTCTTCCCAGCAGAAACTCTATTTCCTGACTGGAATGAACTTAACTGGTGTGCCATGCAGGTCACCGATTCTGATGACCTCCATCAGAATATGTGACTCCACTGTCTCTCAGCAGTAAACAGTACAGGTTCAACCAAATCTTTTCTGCATTAATTACTAGAATGTATAGCCTTGTTTTGGGGGTCATCAAATCCAATGCATCTCAACTAAAAGTTGAGACATTAATTTAAAATTTACTTCTAAGTCTCCAGCCCAAAAGATGATGACCAAAACAAAATATTAAACAAGAATATTCAGTGGGGCAAAAAAGTATTTAGTCAGCCACTGATTGTGCAAGTTCTCCAACTTAGGAAGATGAGAGATTTCTGTAATTTTCATCAAAGGTACACTTCAACTAAGAGGGACAAAATGAGAACAAAAAAAATCCAGGAAATCACACTGTAGGATTAAAAAAAATATTAATTTATAATTATGGTGGAAAAGTATTTGGTCAATAACAAAACTTCAACTCAGTACTTTGTAACATAACCTTTGTTGGCAATAACAGAGGTCAAACATTTCCTGTAAGTCTTCAGCAGGTTGGCACACACTGTAGCTGGTATTTTGACCCATTCCTCCATGCAGATCTCCTCTAGAGCAGTGATGTTTTGGGGCAACACTGAATTCTATTTTGGTTTCATCTGACCACATGATATTCTCCCAATCCTCTTATGGATCATTTATATGCTCTCTGGCAACCTTCAGACGGGCCTGGACATGTACTGGCTTAAGCAGGGGGACACGCCTGGCACTATAGGATCTGAGTCCCTCTCGGCAAAGTGTGTTACTGATGGTAGTCTTTGTTGGTCCCAGCTCTCTGCAGGTCATTCATCAGGTCCCTCCGTGTGGTTATGGGATTTTTGCTCACCGTTCTCATGATCATTTTGACCCCACGGGACGAGATCTTGTGTGGGGCCCCAGATTGAGGGAGATTCTCAATGGTCTTGTATGTCTTACAATTGCTCCCACAGTTGATTTATTCACACCAACCAGCTTGCCCATTGTAGATTCACACTTCCTATCCTGGTGCAGGTCTACAATTTATTTATTTATTTATTTTTATTTTTTTCCTGGTGTCCTTCGACAGCTCTTTGGTCTTGGCCATGGTTGAATTTGAAGTCTGACTTTTTGAGGCTGTGGACAGGTGTCTTTTATACAGATAAGGTCAAACAGGTGCTATTAATGCAAGCAACGACTGGATGACAGAAGTGCTTCTGAAAAGTTGTTACAGGTCTGTGAGAGCCAGAAATCTTGCTTGTTTGTGGGTGACCAAATACTTATTTTCCACCATGATTTACAATTAAATTCTTTAAAAATCCTACAATATTATTTCCTCTCTTCTTTTTTTTTTATTTTTTTATTTTTTTTTCCCCCCTTCTTCTTCTCATAGTTGCAACACTCTACAGCCGATTCATTTACATTACATTTATGGCATTTGGCAGACACCCTTATCCAGATCGACTTGCAACTGATACAGTAATAATTCAAACACTTGCTCAAGGACCCAACAGTGGTGGCTTTATAGCACATACTTTAAAGAAAGCTTAATGTGCCCTAGGTTTGACAGCAAGGGGGTAAGAGAAAGAGGTGGAGATTAAAGAAGTGTGATGGTCAGATGCTGGTGGAAGGATGTAGGTGGATATAGGGTCATTTCAGTACACAAAGGGGTAGGGAGACAGGATGGTGTAATAGACAATGCAAAAACCACTGTGTGCGTGGCATCCTTCACAGGTCTAATTTTTAGATATGTCGAACAAAAGTTTTCTTTCCTGTGTTCTGGCAACTCAAATGTGGTACCAGATGTTCTTTGTGTCGGGGTGGCATCCAGAACCTGTTGTGGAATTCATGGGATGTAGGTGATGTACTCGTTCACAGCTTCATAGGGGCTTTTGTTACAGGCTCCCCTATCTGGGGTTCCTCCCTGAAACACAGCCAGTTTTGTCTGTGTGATACCCGCCCTGGCTGGAAGGCACCTCCTGGACTCGAACCCAGATCGCCAGTGGTGGGCTAATCATTTACTGCTGCATCTCTTGAGTTCTGTGTTATAGGTTCTGGCAGTAATGCATCATCACTGCTGTATCTGATGGGTTGTTACTGAGCTCAGAGCTCCTTCAGATGTTCGATAGGAGCAAATCACATGATCTAAATCAGCGTCACGTCTCTGCAGGTTCATGAAGTCCCCATAGGAGATCATGAGCGTGCAGATGGAACCTATGGAACACCGGGAGTCCGACACGGTTAGATCCATGTTAAGACCCATGTTGACCTCTATCACATGGGAAATTACAATAATTTATTTTTCTTTAAAAAAAAATTAAATTAAATAATTTTTTAAAATAATAATTAAAAACTGGTAGGTCAGGCGCCTTGTCCTCTTAAGTATGCCTGACCTATAGTAGCGACAAAGCGACCGACTCATTTTTTCATAGTCCATCGTCGGCCACTTCTTCTTGACCCCCCACAGCTCAGCCACATAGGCAGGCTTCTCGATTTTAAAGATGCCTGCAGACAAAAAAATAAAAAATTCAAGCCTGCAACATACTCCAAAAACATTTGGGACAGGGGCAATTTAGATCTAGTGATGAGGTAAAACTAAATATGATGTGATTTCAAACAGCTGATTATAAAAAGCAGGATCCATGAAAGGGCTTTGAGGAGTAAAGGTGTGTATGATAATGATTGAAATCTTTACATAAAAACAATGTTCCTCAAAGAGAGACTAGAAGGGATTTGTACATTTCTGTTCTAAGTTTAATTAAAAATACGTTTCTGGAAAAGATGTCGGCCTTGAAGGCAGCTCATGTTGCTCTAACATCAGTCTGATTTTCCAGAAAAAGCTCTGTTATACTGATTGGTTTGAGCACAATCCCCAGTTCCACTGTATGATGGTCCATCCCAGATACGTCTGAGCACAGAGAAGTCAAAGCCGCTTCTGGACATGGTTATAACGTTAGGCTTCTTCACCACAGTAACGTTTTAAGTATCATGTGTGAATGTACCTCTGTATTGTAGAGCTTGATGTAGGTTTGATAAAGTAATCCCTTGTCCATGTGGTTCTATCAGCTATGGATGACTGACTGTTCCTGATGCAGTGCCGTCTGAGGGATCAGAGATCACCCCTCTTCAGTTTAGGCTTTTTTGGAAATTCCCTCCGATTCCTTTAACCGTTTAATAATATTATGCTATGTAGAGGGAGAACTATATAAACCCCTTCCAGTCTTTCTTTGAGGAACATTGGTTTTAAACATTTCAATCATTTTCTCGTGAACGGGATCTCACCTGCCGCCTCCTCCTGCCAGCAGATGGAGCTTCCATGGAGGTTAGGCAGTAACTGCCAAAGATAGACTCTCTCTTGCCTGACCATTGTTTTTTGTTGATTAGATCCTGGACCAGCAAAGAAGGAAACGTGCAAGTCTGATGATTCTACAAAGAAACTTCTGGCCTCAGTTTTGGCCAAGTTCTTTTTTTCTAAAGTGTCATAAGTATTTAACCTGTCATAACTGACACTTTCTCATCAATCCACACCATTTTATGTTGTAGTGATTAGCAAGGGGTCCTCTTGCACAGACTTTTCTGATAAGTGATCGGTTACTTTTTTTTATTTATTTATTTATTGCTTTTTTTTTTTTTTTAGTTCTGACCATTTGTTTGAGGCGCCTAAAATCGCTTGAAACAGATTTTAGAGAATTGGATTAATTCACCTTTCCACTAAACAAACTTGTCTAAAATGCTTTCATCTAGAAACTCCATTTAAACCTCAAATGGTAGAGATGCTTCCCCTTCATGAAACTGTTGATGTAGCTCTTCCATTTTGTTGGGTAAGGAGTGGAGATTCGCCAAGTGAATCGATGGAAGCACAGTTTGGAATCCGCGCTGTCGCAGCTTTACAAACGCACCGGCGTGCTGCACTCTTCTGCACCGTTTGCACGTCCCGTAAAGGGCCACTGCTCCTCCAACTAAAATCTCCAAAAAACTTTCCGGGTTTGTGAAAACTGGACCAAAAAAACTCTGGGACTGACTGCCTGATGTTAAGCAGTTCGTCTTTTGAGTAAGTTATTGGGTTTGAATATCCCTAATTACAGATGAGAAAAAACCAAGATGGTACTAGAGAGCACCGTACCGAAGCTGCAAGTCGGGGCGCCATCTTGGAATCAGAAACAAAAGGAAATGATGAAAATAAAATTGTTTTTCATAAAATAAAAATTTCCTTTTAAGTTTCTAGATGTACACAAACTGGTAAGTCAGGCACTGGAAAATGTACTAAAATGCCCTTATAGTATCCTCGGAGAGACCAGGCTAGTGAATCATACGTCATTGCTGGTCGTCTCTTTCTGATCCCCCACAGCTTCGCTACATGGGCGGAGTCCTCGATTGTGTAACATCCCAACCTCGGACTCCACCTGTGTGGAGTTTGCATGTCCTCCCTGTGTCCGCATGGGTTTGCTCTGGGTGTTCATTTCCTCCCACAATCCAAAGACAGGCTAACTGATTACACTAATCTGATCAGTCTCAGTAAGTATAGTGTTGGTGTAACTTTGTGTCTGTTGTTAAATAGCCACTGATGCTGGAAGCAACAGTAAATAAACCAATCAAACAAACGCAAGTTTCCAAACAATAAAAAGTTGGAAGACCTCCATCAAGACTGAGAGGTGTTTGGGTTTGGAATATAATTTATTGGGAACATACTCATAAGTGAATAACATATATTTTTTAATACAAATGAAATGTATATAGACTATTTCTACAATAACGTATGTATTATGTAACAATAGTATCTGATAATATTTAACTATTAAATAAAAAGGTGCATGGATGCTTCCCTTCCCTCAGAATCAGGTGATGGATGTGAATGTGCAAAATGAATTTAACAGATGTTGTGAATAATGAAATTAGAAATGGGGGCCCCCAGTGTAGGATGTTGTTGTTTGTTCTCTTTTCCTGCTTTTTGCTTTGAAGCTATTTTATCTAATAGGTAATTGACGAGCAACAGAAACTGAAGTATTCATCAGCTATATATATTTTTTATTATTTGACAGGGACAGTGCTGATTATTCAGCAGATAAATGACTGTAAATGAGCCAGAATTAGCCACAAAGGTTAGTTTTTATATGTAGTTCTGAACCAGTTTTTAAATGGCAACCTAAACAATAAATCAGCTAATCATCAATGTTAAATATCATCAATAAATATACAAAACCAACAACACAAGAGTAGCAGAAATGATCAATGGCAAATGAACAGACTAGTAGGTACACTTTGGTTATCAATAAGCCACAACTTCAAACAGACCAGTAGAAGAACGCCAAGTACCATTTTCACAGATCTAGATTGGTAATGACTTACATTGTTTAGATGCTGTTACAGAGAAAGCTGACTGACTAAATGCACTTCTTTTTATGAACAAGTTATTGCATCATCAGCATATAGCCAGACGTATACCAGAGTGAAACAGTGGGTACATTTATAACTTTAAGGACCAAATAAAAGTGGTTTAAGTATAGATCTATGTGGAACACCACTAGTGGTGTTAAGTGCAGTGGATTGATGGTTGTGAGCTTTTACATGGGAGTTCTGACATTTCAGTGTGATTATTTAAATTTAAGACAATTAGATGAAAAATTAAAGGATGACAGTTTATTAAGGAGTATTATTCAGCTTGTTTAATTTTTGTTCAATAATGTATTGCTAATGGCTGTTTAAGGGGTAAAATTTGGACCATTTGTAACTGATTGTTGGATAAAGAGAGAAAAAGGAGGCTACTGGTGCTGCTGTAAACCAGAATCAGGACAGTGCAGGTGATAATTATACTTCATCAGGGAGAATGGACTGGTGTAAAGGTCACTACAGAGGCCACCAGGCTGAGGCCTTAGCAGGAAAATCATTAAGGGTTACAGATCATTTTAACCAATCTGCCTTAATTGTTACCACTGATTCTAAAATCATTTAATAGAAATAAATAAAGATTTCTGTGGCAAATAGTGAAACATTACAGTACTAATATCTATACTGCCAGTAATAATGCCATGTCTGACTCTTCCCTCCTGTACGAGTGCATCTGCTGAATGGCCAGTGAGAGGCTGGTTAGTCTCTGACGGGTAAGGTCCCACCACGAAATCGGGACAACCTAAGGCAGGCACAGCCGTAGTACTGGCCACAGCACGACATGGAACAAATGCTGAACATTGCTGAGAGAGAGCAGAAATGACCTGCGATTGCGGTCAAAGGAGAGTTGGAGAGAGCTGATGTTTACAAAAAGCCTTATTATCAAGCAGTACTCAAAACATTGGGATCAAGCAAACCTTTAGAGGGACATTGGCTCAAGATCTATCCAGACTGACGTTATACATTTGGTATTGTGCAAAATTTGGTGAATAGTTGGTCCATATGAGGGAGTATTAAGGTAGAGGGACTGAATATTTAGGCAAGTTGAACTGACTGATGTGAGAAAATTAAGTAAACCTATTTTAGACTGAAATCATATAAAATGGAGTGAAAAGAAAATGTACAAATTGGTATCGCTCCACTTGTAGTAAACTAAAACATCTTTTAGTAAGTACTAAAAAAGATATAATCTTAAAAGGGAACAACCTTTCCATTGTATGAACTGCAAAAAGAAATTAATACTATGTTAGGTGTGATAATAACCACAAAAGATATAGAAAAACGTTGAAGAAATGCCAGTGGCCTTACAGTAGCACCAATCAGTCTTCTCTCGTTGTTAATCATAGCTGTGCATGGTGTTAGCCATTTAGCTGCTAGGTAGTGAGAAAATTACTGAGAAAAATTGCAAATATTTTGAAAAGGGGATTTTGGACACCAAATTTACAGCAATTTGTAGATGTAACCCTAGGCAGATGTGAAATTTGTATCAAGAACAATGTTAGAAAGGGAGTTTGAGATTTGGAATAACAATAATGATTAGTTCAGATCACGGAAAATAATTTGGTGATAAGGTCGTGAGGCTAATTTGGCAGAAACTCAGAATCAGACCAAGACTGGGATGTGTGTACCACACTCAAACTTTAGAACTTATTGAAAATACACACAAGCTATTTGAGCAGGAAAAACAGAGAGAGAGTACTGGAGGAGAACAAGGAGCCAAAGGTGAAACCAGGGGACCACGTCTACGCGAGGGTCTCCAAACAAAAGTAAGATCTGCCAAGGATCCAAGGGTCCAGACCTGGAAAACAAAGGGCGGGCAACATCCACGACTGTGCAAGTGGAACGAGCAACGACATATCACCTGAACCACTGAGCTCTAGCATCACAAGAGTCCCAGGAGGAAGCTGAGGAAGAACCAGAAGCACGTCCACCTGATTCAGTACAACAAGATGATGAAAAACCAGAACTGCATGGATAATACCAACATCAGCAACGACAACAAGAACTGGCAGAAAAGCCCAGTTATGAGATACTATGGATGGATGGATTAAACAGGAGAGAACTGATTTGCAAGACAGGTAATAGAACATGGAATTTGTTTATATGATATTAGCTGATATGAAAGGACCACAAGGGGGGTGTAGTACAGAAAAGTCAAATTGAAATGGGGAAGTCTGAGACAAGTAACAGTGAATTTCTCAGCTGACTGATGTAATTAAATAGATTCCTGGTCCATTGAGGTGTGCAGCTTAAGTTGGATGTTATCTGAATGTTAGACCTAGCTTGGAACATACTTTGGTGGATCAAATTAATGAACAGCTTATTTGCTGACTAATAATAATTGTTATGCTATCTCATTTAGAGGCAGCCATGAGTTGCAGGGATGCTGACTGTCGTTTCAGCTTTAGGGCTGTGTAAATGCGCAGGTGTCCAGGGGCCCCACGGTTTAATATTAACACTTTAGTTGAATGTGAACTCATAATAAAAGTGCTGATATTTGTAATCATAAATTAAAACACCAGCTGTTTAAGTATCTAAGATTATTGTAAGTATGACAACAGAAGTTAAAGGTTTTTTCTTTTTAGTATGTATGGTGATTACATAAATTATTCTTAACTGTTTGGAATTATCAATAAAGGATAAATCATAGATCGTAGCAGGGAACTAAGAGCACTAAAATTATGTCTAATTACTGTCTTTATTTATATTTAACGATTATTAATTTCAGTTTACCTGTTATTTCGAAATTATTTTTACTTCTTAATTTTAACAGTATACCTGGCAGGGAAGTGAGCCTTGTCTGTGGAAAGAAGCAGATAAATTGAAGCTTTTGACGGAGACAATTGACCACTCATTGAGTTTTAATTGAGAGATGACGGATGCATTTGTTAACATTTAATTGGTTTTACAGTTATTGATTTAAAACTAAATTTATCGATTTAAGACTTTAATCATTATTAATTGAAGTTAGAGTTCCAGTTTGGTCATGCTAATTAAGATAACTATATATGATTTAATAAAGTTGCATTGAGTTATTATTTTAACCAAGTCTGAATTTGTAGCTGCGTCTCACCCTGAGCTGAGAAAATACAGGATGGTCTTTGGCCTTGGAAGTGTTCATCAGTTTTGCGAAGTGTGGGTATGTGTGCGCGTAAGATATGTTGTACGGAGACAGGCTGTAAACTCCAGTGACTTGGGTTATTTCACATGTTCATGTGTATAATTAGTATCTAGTACTTAATCATTTGTAATTTGATTAATAAGTAAATTTATTCCATGTGATCCTTTTATTCTGTAAATACATATGACGAATAACTATATTTTTGACGTTAGTGTTAGTTTAGAGCTTTTTCATGGTCACAGAGATTAATCATGATCTGTATTTAATATAATTATGTAAGAATTGAATACAATTTATATGTAGAAGTTAGACGATGCTGAAACTAAAAACTGGAATAAAGTTCACTTGCCAGGTCAGGATGACCAGAGGGTGGAGACGAGGGTGGCGCCAGGGGAGGAGATGTTCTAAAAGTTGGAAAACAACCATGACATAATGTCTGAACCTAACTGAGCTGTATATAAGGGCCAGAGAACTGTGGCTCTCTGGCATCTCCGCACCGCTGCTATGATGTGTGGTTGTCCTTATTGCCTGTACTCATGGGTGGATGTAATAAAATTGTTTGCTTCTCCACTGAAACTTTAATTCGGCTTGGGTGTGATTTTTGATTTAGTGAGCACAATATATTCTGTCAAAAAACCACGACACTCTCCAGTCTAAATAAGCAGTGAAATTTTTGTAATATTACAAACTTTCAAGCACCACTGTAGCTTCCGTCAGTGCCTTGGAATACTGACTGAAGGGATCCCAACCTCTAATTAAAGACTACAAATGCACTGACTATGCTGGTCGTCCTAATTACCGATTAATATGATGAATATATTTAGCCAATAAAAATTAAAGATTTATTTCCCTTCATAAAAAACTATTTACTACAAATTATTTCTATTCATTAACCTTTTCATAATGACATATACCAAAGAAGATATAGTTAAAACAAAAAGAAAAGTCAGCAATAAGATAAGTTTGAATAAACATCAAAACCCATTCTTGTGTGTATACATGCCAACATTTTTTTTTTTGTGGCATTTTGAAGTGAAAAGGACCACACCTTCCATCAAGGTACATTCTATCATGTGGTGTCCTTCATTTTGTCAGGCAGGTCCTATTTAAGTGATGTCCTGATTGAGAACAGGTGTGGCAATAATCAGGCCTGGGTGTGGCTAGAGACAGTGAACTCAGGTGTGATAAATCATAGTTATGTTTTAACAAGGGAGGGGGGGGCAATGACTTTTTCACACAGCACCATAGAGGTTTGGATTTTTTTTCTCCCTTAATAATAAACTCCTTCATGTAAAAACTGCATTTTGTGTTTACTTGTGTTGTCTTTGACTAATATTTAAATTGGTTTGATGTTCTGAATCACTTAAGTGTGACAAACATGCAAAAAAAATAGGAAATAAGGAACGAGGCAAATACTTTTTCACATCACTGTATGTATGTGTATATATATATATATATATATATATATACATATATATATAAAATATATATATGTATATATATATATATATATATATATATATATATATATATACACATACATATACACTGCTCAAAAAAATTAAGGGAACACTTAAACAACACAATATAACTCCAAGTAAATCAAACTTCTGTGAAATCAAACTGTCCACTTAGGAAGCAACACTGATTGACAATCAGTTTCACATGCTGTTGTGCAAATGGAATAGATAACAGGTGGAAATTATTGGCAATTAGCAAGACACACTCAATAAAGGAGTGGTTCTGCAGGTGGGGACCACAGACCACTTCTCAGTACCTATGCTTTCTGGATTATGTTTTGGTCACTTTT